>OFHU01004443.1:0-281779 GCA_900245905.1 Lacerta viridis
TCCTTCTTCGGCCCCTGGAGCGTCGGCGCTCCACGGGGCAGGCTGTTCTCGGCCGCTCCTGGCCTGCTAGGCCTCGGGGCCTCAGGTTCAAAACGGCGGCCTCAGCAGCTGTGGGAGCGCGGCGTCCCTCTACGGCCCCCGGGGCGTCGGCGCTCCGCGGGGCAGGTCGCCTTGGGCCGCCGTCGGGTCGCCAGGCCTCGGGGACCCGAGCTAGCCGGCGACCGCCGCAGCTGCGGGAGCGTGGCGTCTCCCCTCGGCCCTCTGAGCGCCGGCGCTTCGCGGGGCAGCCGCCCCGAGCTGCTCACCGGCCGCTAGGCCTCGGGATCCCGGGCTCCGTCCACGGGTGTCTCCCGTCCTCGGCGCTCCGCGGCAGGTCGCCCTGGGCCGCCGTCGGGTCGCCAGGCCTCGGGGACCCGAGCTAGCCGGCGGCCGCCGCAGCTGCGGGAGCGTGGCGTCTCCCCTCGGCCCTCTGAGCGCCGGCGCTTCGCGGGGCAGCCGCCCCGAGCTGCTCACCGGCCGCTAGGCCTCGGGATCCCGGGCTCCGTCCGGGCGGGTGTCTCCCGTCCTGACGGCCCGCCCGGCGCTCCGGCGGCTTTCCGCGACAGCCGTCGGCGGTCGCGCGTCGGTGGTGGTGGCGGTGGCGGTTCCGGCAGCGCAGAAGCCGGTCAGGGGAGCTCCGTTGGCGCTGGTCGCCTTTAGGAGCTCCGCGGCGTCGTGCTGGCCGCCATCTTGCCTCGCCGGAAGTCTCCTGTTTAATGTATCACATCATGATTGTGTTGACCACAGCAGAAGGCAGAAAAAGAAAGTTTATGCAGCCAAGAACATATTCCCTATGCCTAACGCAGTCCTCCAATGCGGCAGCTAGACTGGTGACTGGGAGTGGCCGCCGAGACCACATAACACCGGTCCTGAAAGACCTACATTGGCTCCCAGTACGTTTCCAGGCACAATTCAAAGTGTTGGCGCTGACCTTTAAAGCCCCAAATGGCCTCGGCCCAGTATACCTGAGGAGTGTCTCCACCCCCATCGTTCAGCCTGGATACTGAGGTCCAGCCCCGAGGGCGTTCTGGCGGTTCTCTCACTGCGAGAAATGAAGGTACAGGGAACCAGGCAGAGGGCCTTCTTGGTGGTGGCCCTGTGGAACCCTCCCATCAGATGTCAAAGAAATAAACAACTATCAGACTTTTAGAAGACATCTGAAGGCAGCCCTGTTTAGGGAAGCTTTTAATATGATGAATCATTGTATTTTAATATTCTGCTGGAAGCCGCCCAGAGTGGCTGGGGAAACCCAGCCAGATGGGCAGGGTATAAATAAGTTGTTGTTGTTGTTGTTGTTGTTATATTGGGGGTAGTAGGGAGTGGATTTCTGCAAAAATGCATGGGCCTCTTTTACCCATCTGCCTAGATACATGAAGTAATTAGCTATTCTGTGGAAAGATCATTCCATTTTGTTACGCCTGCAAGAGCCAACCAGAGCTTACAACAATAGACAATGCATTAAAAATGCCATTTCTGGAAGGAATTCGAAATCTAATTTGTTTACAACCCAATGACAAAGCAACACACGTTTGTAATTCTGCTTATTTTCAATCTAGCTGTAACAGTCTGACAGTTTTGTTGTAAGATAGCAAAATCTACATTCACCAGCCTTTAGCCAGCCATAAGGGGCTAGATGTAAAAAAGGAAGAAAAGAAAACAGTTCCTCTTCCATCAACTTGTTTGCAAAGAAAGGCATCCATCACCTCATTGCATATTATCCATTTCATACTCCAAAAGCTTTTTTCTTTGTTTAGTTTCTATTTGCCCTCTTATCAACAGCTTTGATTGAATTGTGTAGCTAAGTATACAGGGCTCCTGTGATTTTCATTTTCTCTGGGGGCTACATACTGATAAAGACAATAATTGACATTGTTATTCAGTTTCTACCCAAGAAAGAAACAAGAAAAGAAAACAATTTTATTTCGAGTGAGGCATCTCCAGTGACAGCCTTGAATTACCAACTAAACAAAACGATTGCTTGGCTATTTAAGTCGGGCAGGTCAACTAAATTGTTCACACAGCACTATTTAGATTATCCCCTGCCTTTCCTAAAGGGGCTTTTATATTGAAATTGGGGAAAATGCACCAGGTAGTAGTTCTTCGGCGGCACTTAAAAAATGAATGCACTCACCACAATGTTAGGGGGAAAGATGTTCTGAAACTAACTAAGCTGTCCTGATAGAAAGTTAAAGGTCAGCAATTTCAACTGACCGATCTTGTAAAACAGATATGATTTGGGTTTATAAAAGCATTTAGAATTTTCAGAGATGAAGAGAAGATTGCAATCCTATAGTTCAATGTGCAGTGGAAATCTCCATTCTGTATCCCAACCGTGAGTTATAGAAATATACTCTGGAAGTGAAAAAGCACATGTTAGAGAGGAGCATGAGCAGAGCATCACAGTGTCTTGGAGATTACATGAATCACTCATGGGTCTTTGGGAAATGGTCTGGGTTATTTCCAAGGCCACCTGAATCTCATCCTATCCCTGCAACAGGAATTACAGTGGTGCCTCGCAAGACGAAATTAATTCGTTCCGCAAGACTTTTCGTCTTGCGGAAATTTCGTCTTGCGAGGCACCGTTTCCCATAGGAACGCATTAAAATTTAATTAATGTGTTCCTATGGGGAAAAGTCCGGGGGCCCCTTCCGACCGGCACCGGAGCCTCGCCGCCGCATTTTAAAGCTGCAAGGGAGCGAACATATGAATCAGCTTTAAAACACGGCGGGGCGGGGCTCCGGTGCGCGGGGGGGCCGTGCGCGATCCGACGCCGCCTCTCCCCACCGTTTTAAAGCTGCAAGGAGCGAACAGCGAGACTCCAGTGATTACACTGGTACCTCGCCAGACGAATTCGTCTTGCGAAAAAGAGCCATAGACGAATTCGTCTCTCCTATCTAAAAACCTCAAAACCCTTTCGTTTTGTGAGCTCGATTTGACAGGCAATTACTTGGAAACTTTCAAATTCCTGAGCTGCCAAATAATCTCCCTCCTGCCTACATAAGCTTCAAATGTGTAGTGTTGTAAGAATATTAAGGTCTTTTATTTATATATAATAATTTTATTAATGTACCAAGCAAACAAGGCCACGTGTCTGAGGCAGACAGTCCTGACACCATTTTACTTGACACCATTTTGAAACTTTCAAATTCCAAGGAGGGAGTGGTGAGAACTTCCCTGCCAAATAATCTCCCTCCTGCTTTTAATACTACATAAGCTTCAACCTGCCCCTGTTTGCCGATGTGTAACGGACAGGAGGCAGCAGTGTTGTAAGACCGGTGCTCCCCAGGGGTGTGTGCTTTACTGCTTTTCTCTCTCTTAAGTACCTCAACTGTCTTTTATTTGACACAACATATATCCAGGAGGAATAATTTTATAGGAGGGAAGTAATCTTGTTTCGTGTACCAAGTACTAAATACCCAAACAGTAGAAATGGTAATTGATTTCAGAAGGCACTCTTCCGTTCGCCACCACTTTCCATTCTTGTAACATGGTTGTAGTGAGGTCCTTTAAGTTCCTGGGCTCTATAATTTCTTATAACTTAAATTGGTCAAGCAACATCAATGTATTATTAAAAAGGTCCACAGAGGCTGTATTTCCTGCGTCAACTAAGGAAATTTAAATTGTCCCAGGAAGTGTTGATCAATTCTACAGAGGCATCATTGAAACTGTTCCTGTAATTCTTAACAGCTTGACGGTACAGCCTCCAAGAGAGACAAGAAAAGGCTCCAACGACTGTAAGAATTGCAAATGTTCCTCTGCAAGGAGGGAGTGGTGAGGGCTACAACTTCCCAATTGCCCAGGAATTAAAAAAGATTACCATCTCAATGTAGGAATGGCCTGGCTACCCAGGAAAACAATCAGATAAGACATTATCATATAAATTGACAAGCAGGAGAAAAACAAACTTCTCAGATTTCTCTTGAAATCTGTTGGAGACCGCCTTTTTGTGTGATGTAGGTGTGATGTATCTGAGGGGTGGGCTTTGGGCTGCACCTCTTCTGTGATGTATGGATGATGCTTCTGGGGGGTGGGGGCTGGACTCCGAGGGGGATTTTTTGAAATGTCTTTTTAAGGACAGGCAGCCCTTTGTTTGAGGTTCTTCCCTGCTCACCTGTGTGTGAGGAAGGTACCCTGTTGCAACAGAACAATAAAGATCAAGCTTACTAGCTGCTTTGCTTCTAATTATTCTCTGGTTGGCCTCTGTTTTTTACTCCTACCGATGGAGAACCTGCAAAAGACTTTACAAGGGCTCTTGTGCACCCCGTAAGGGAATAAGGGCAGATTTTTTTTCTTATTACAGTAGTAACAGTATCCTAGCATCACAGGATGGTACAAGTTGGAAGGGACCACGAGAGCCATCTCATTCAACCCTCTGCAATGCAGGAATCTTTTTGCCCAACATGGGGCTTGAACCCAGGACCCTGAGATTAAGAGTCTCATGCTTTACCAACTGAGCTACCCTGCAGTGATGTAACATGCCACACACACAAACACACAAACACAGCTGCGGCTTGCAGGAGGCTTGTACCTCCTCTTTCCAGGTTTTTGTGAGTGCAGCTGTCAACCCTAGCCAAGGTTTACGGGAGACTTTGCTCCTGGCCATGCAAAGCAGTAATTTAGCATGCCTAGCACCCATGAACAAATCACATTATCTATAACCTAAACCAGCCCTCATAGAATTCCCTCTATACAAGCGGTGCAGAAGTGGATCCAGCCCATTAGCTTACCTCCCCATCTCCCTCTGTGGACCAAGCTTGACAGGGGTGGGGTCGCCCATCTGACAATCATCCATTGTCACAAGTTGCCCATATGGACCATGTTTCCCTGCACAACCAGCTGAATGCCAGGACTTGCAAAGCATCGCAAACAGATCTAGGAAAGCCCTGGGAATCAGCTGATCAAGGCTTATACTTTATAAAGCTTACAAGAGGAATGGAACGGACATGGGGGTTTTGCTCCCTGAATATGTTCTTTGTGTTTTTAAACTTCTGCTTTGAATTTAGTTTTTATTCTGGGATGTGTATGGTTGTTCGTTCGTTTGTTCGTTTGTTCATTCATTCATTCAATCAATCAATCAATCAATCATTCAATTCAATTTGTATTCCATCCTTCCTCCCAAAGGGACCCAGGACAGCAAGCGTATCAGGATAAAACTGTTAAAATACGTAAAGACATCTAAAAATGATTCCAATATAATTAGCTGTCCAGACAGGACTGCTGTGTCTTGGGAAGCAAAATACATTTTTTATTTAAAAACAACAACAACAACAACAACAACAACAACAACAACAACAACAACAACAACTGTGTGGGTGTGTCTTCTCTCCCAGAAGCATTTAGGAACTCTGTCACACTATGGAATGGTAACATGGTACAAACACTGATTGGCCATACCTTTGAAAACCCATTTTTCAGCATGCTGTTTTTAGAGAGGTTATTCTTTATGCTGCTTTTTGGTCAAAAGACTCCATAGTGACAACCATACCATTAAAATGCAAACAATGAAATCACAATAATAAAATTCGATATAAACCGCAATGTAACAACAGTGAGAGTGTAAAGTGGGGCATAGAACTCTCTCGGTTATCATAAAAAGCCAGATGGAAAAGTAGAGAAAAGGAGGGAGCTAAACACGTCCCTTGAGGTTACAGGTTCATTACATATTAAAGGTCACAACCTTCAAGTTAGAGAGAGGTGCTCAAATAGGATTAAAACTGTACTTACAAAGGGTTTGAAAAGAGTGAAACTCAGAAAGATTCCAGTGAGCAGAGTGAAAACTGTCAAGCTCTTTCCCCATAAATTCCAAGCAAAACTCATTTGTTCCTACCTGCTATCAATAGGGCTGGGCGATATATCAATATATCATCCAAAACTGGTTTGAAGTGCATATCATGATAGCAATTTCATCATTTTTGACCTGGCAGTATTTCACAGATCCTGGTGTGTGTGTGTGTTGTGTGTGGTGTGTGTGTGTGTGTGTGCAAAAATCACAATTCGGGAAAAACCACGAAGCCAGCAAATGCCTCTACATAGATCCGCCCTTATTTCAGACTTTGAAATATATCGGTATATTGTGATGTTTAGCTGGTGATATGTCACGATGTTGAAAACCAGGTATCGCCCAGCCCTCTCAATAGTCCTTTGCTCAGAGCCCTGATTTACAGAAGCCATCCGAGTTTTGGATCTGATCCTGGAATGTCCCACTTTTCCTTAAGACATCCCTTATCTTCATTGGAGAAATATTGGAGGATTTGGAGTTATGTGACACACACACACACACCGAGCCAAGGAGATAAGTAACTATACAAACTTTAAAAGACATCAGAAGGCAGCCCTGTATAGGGAAGTTTTTTTAAAAAAAAATTTTAATGTTTTATTATGTTCTTATATATGTTGGAAGCCACCCAGAGTGGCTGGGGCAGCCCAATCAGGGTGGGGTATAAATTATTATTATTATTATTATTATTATTATTATTATTATTATTTATCATCATGATCAATACAAATACAGTGGTGCCCCGCTAGACGAAAATAATTCGTTCTACGAATTTTTTCGTCTAGCGGTTTTTTCGTCTAGCGAAGCGGCAATGACAGCCGCGCTCCGCTAAACAAAACAAAAAAAAAAGACGAAAAAATTTCGTCTTGCGAAGCAGCCCCATTGACTTTTTCGTCTTGCGGGGCAGCTTCCGCTAGACAAATGCCGTTCATCTAGCGAGTTTTTCGTCTAGCGAGGCATTCGTCTAGCGGGGCACCACTGTAGACTGTCCCTATTTTCATCAGAAAAATGATGGACAGCATGTCTTTGTAAGCTTGCACAATTTGTCACTGAGTTCTGCAGCATTGGTTTTAGGGTCCTGCCACTGTGCCTGGCAAGAGAGCTATAATACACACACACACACACACACACACACACACACACACACACACACACACACACACACATGTGTACATCGGGGTGTATGACAGGGTGTATGACTAGGGGAACTACTTCCATCATGCCCAGCTGCAAAGAAGTACAAATGATATAACTGTCTCATGCACTTAGCCTAGATTGGTTTAACACTAGTGAAAATGAACCTACTGTTGCCTTACTGTGAGGTATGCAGCTGCTAGACAGAACAATGCAGAGAAGTATGATCATTCTAAAGAATGTCTTGTGTATACAGACATCCAAGTCTGAACACTGAACCAATTATTCTTGCCATTAGAAACCAACACAGGCTGATTTCCAAGTAACTGGGAACAGAACTGTTCAATTTAGTTTTGAATAGACATGTAAGCCAGTAATTTTCTGCTTTAAAAATCTGGAAAGTCATTATTTTAAACTACCAAGAGGAATTTTACATACAGCATTTCCTAGTTTGCTTCCCACACCCCTTAAAAGCTCTCTCTTTCTCTCTCTCTTGCCAAAGGGGTGCCTCTGTGCACTTAAAAATGTGTTTGTGTGCACACTTGCTAAGGCTCAAGCAAGGGGGAGTGCTCAAAATCATTGGCAAAGTGCACCATCTCTGAAGGGAATCTCTGGAAACAAAATGAAATAACGAAGAAGAAAAGTGCTAGATTTTTTTTTTTTTACCGTGCAGTTCATTTAGTGATCAGTGGTGATGCATCCACTTACTGGCAAATAAATATCTATGCTCAGGGGAAATGGTGGCACATATTGAGCAAGACATGAAAGAGACAAGGTAACATGCCTGAATCATCAGTGGAGCATGAATTCGGCCCATTCTGAAGAGCTGGAGCCACTCCAAACATACCACCACCTCATTTATTTCTGTACGTGCTGCGGAGGTAGGCTGGTTGCAGTAGAGAGTTGGCAAGCCCAATTGTATTGCTGCTGTGTCGTGCTGGTTACTCATGCTGCTATTCTGCCACACTGATGCTGTTACTGCATTACTTTATGATGAAGCTTTCATCACGGTCAAATCAAGTGCAGAAATGTAGAAGATAAACTACGTGTCCGGACAAACAACACTTGCCTCTCGGTATTCTTATTTGGGATTTCAGCTGGAGCCAATTCAAGTTTAACAAATCTCTCAAGGATTATACAAGAGTTTCATAGGCCTTAGTGAGAATAATAGGTACAGGAATGGGGCATTAATGTTAAGACAGACTTTATAGAAATCGTTTCCTAGCCAAAAAGCAGCTACATCAAGTTGTGTTTCCAGGCCTTATGGGAAAACTGGTTTTTCTAATTTTTGTTAGCTTTGCAGCGGCATTTCATCCATTTTACACAGCAAGAATGCAAGTGAGTTTTTGAAATAATTCCTGGGAATCTGGAATGCTTACTAATTTTTTTATTATTGCAACTAAAAGTAGATCCTGGAAGAAGCTGGGCCTTGAGCTCAATGGCAGAACATAGGCATGGATATCCTGTGAGCTCCAGTGAAGAGGCTTCAAACAAACACCACAGGAAACTGTGGAGAGCTAGATTCAAAACACATGGTAAATAAGTGCTGACTATGATAGGCAAGTAAAATTATATTTAGTAATACTACCATGGTTTGTTCTTTCTGTTCTACATATTTACAGACTGCCTAAATGAGAAAATGGCTCCTAAGTGGTTTATAATCAACTATAAAATCTATAAATAATTAAAACACACAACAAACCAGTTGAATCACGGCATTGAAAACATCCATACAGAACAAGACAGTTAAAAACTATTGAAACAAATAAATCAGGAAGTTAGGAGTTCAGGCGGATGCATGCCTAAACATGTGTGTCTTCAAGAGCTGGTGGAATGCCAATACTGATGGGAACCTCTTTTATTTCACCAGGAAGAGCATCTCACACATTGTTGGTGCCACCGACGAAAACTTAGGGCTAAATTATTTTGTTGTTGTTGTTCAGTCGTGTCCGACTCTTCGTGACCCCATGGACCAGAGCACGCCAGGCACGCCTATCCTTCACTGCCTCTCGCAGTTTGGCCAAACTCATGTTAGTAGCTTCGAGAACACTGTCCAACCATCTCATCCTCTGTCGTCCCCTTCTCCTTGTGCCCTCCATCTTTCCCAACATCAGGGTCTTTTCTAGGGAGTCTTCTCTTCTCATGAGGTGGCCAAAGTACTGGAGCCTCAACTTCAGGATCTGTCCTTCTAGTGAGCACTCAGGGCTGATTTCTTTGAGAATGGATAGGTTTGATCTTCTTGCAGTCCATGGGACTCTCAAGAGTCTCCTCCAGCACCATAATTCAAAAGCATCAATTCTTCGGCGATCAGCCTTCTTTATGGTCCAGCTCTCACTTCCATACATTACTACTGGGAAAACCATAGCTTTAACTATACGGACCTTTGTCGGCAAGGTGATGTCTTCTGCTTTTTAAGATGCTGTCTAGGTTTGTCATTGCTTTTCTCCCAAGAAGCAGGCGTCTTCTAATTTCGTGACTGCTGTCACCATCTGCAGTGATCATGGAACCCAAGAAAGTGAAATCTCTCACTGCCTCCATTTCTTCCCCTTCTATTTGCCAGGAGGTGATGGGACCAGTGGCCATGATCTTAGTTTTTTTGATGTTGAGCTTCAGACCATATTTTGCGCTCTCCTCTTTCACCCTCATTAAAAGGTTCTTTAATTCCTCCTCAAAATTATTTACTGCATGATCAAATATATGAACTTGGCTAAGGTGTTTATGTATCTAAAAGGCTATCAATGGCAAGAAGGGAGGGTAACACAATGCTTAGGAGAATGTCACAGTTGCAGAGATGAAACAGTTGGGTTTCTTTTAAGGGGGGAGAATCCTAAGGGGAATTTTTGGATTGCTTCTTTCTTTGGGCAGGGTGGGGAATAAGGAAATGACCTGGGAAAGGGAATTACTAGCTGGCTGTGTTAACTCCATATTGCCCATTTTGTTGCCCAGCTCTCTTGTGAACACAAAGTATTCTCTCCTCACAGAAGATGCTGTCTACTGTACCCCAGCATGTGTGTCTTTTCTTGTTGTTTCTCTGCATTGGGTGTAACAGAATCAGTTAAGCGTTCCCAACACAGACAAAATCCCTGCCTTCAGAGAGAACTCCCCACTGCATCACTATACATGGCATGCTCTTGCCACTTTCAGGAGTCATGAGGCACTCCCAAACCTGAGACTTGTGGAGAAACGCAGGGGGCAAGTCTCTATGTCAATGCTTTTCAAGCAGTGGTACAAATATCAGCAGCTGGAAAGTGCTGCTCTAAACTCAGGTAGCTCATAGGGCTATGTTGGATGTGATGCTATTTGTACTGGTGCAATTACAATTCTCAGTTAATGACGCATGGCTTAAAAACAACAACTGAATAGCAGCTGCAGGGGAAGGAGGAGGAGGGAGACTGTGATGGATGAGGAGGGGTGTTAACCCTATTATGCCCTCACTGGGGAAAAAAGGACTAAACCCCTCTCCCTAAAAAAAAGGTTCTCTATCAGCTTCCTGAGAATGGAAGCTTTCCTTCCATGGCTAATCCCCATGGACCCCATTCTAACTTACACCTTACATATTCTACAGGTAAACCTGGCGGGGTGTGCCTCCAAATTGTTGTTGTTGTTGTTTATTAAATGTGTTCGTTGCCTTATCTTGCCCAAGGCAACTGAAAGCGACTTACCCACATAGATACATTAAAACCAGCGGAGGGGAGGTGGGGGGAGGTGGGGGATATACAGGTGAAACTCAAAAAATTAGAATATCGTGGAACGGTTCATTTCTTTCAGTAATTCAACTTAAAAGGTGAAACTAATATATGAGATAGACTCATGACATGCAAAGCGAGATATGTCAAGCCTTTATTTGTTATAATTGTGATGATTATGGCGTACAGCTGATGAGAACCCCAAATTAACAATTTCAACTTTGGGGTTTTCATCAGCTGTGCACCATAATCATCACAATT
This sequence comes from Lacerta viridis, assembly GCA_900245905.1. Taxonomy (NCBI): domain Eukaryota; kingdom Metazoa; phylum Chordata; class Lepidosauria; order Squamata; family Lacertidae; genus Lacerta; species Lacerta viridis. Next base: position 10,897 of record OFHU01004443.1, read on the forward strand.
ATAACAAACAAAGGCTTGACATATCTCGCTTTGCATGTCATGAGTCTATCTCATATATTAAACTCCAGTAGCTAATGAAAACAATTGCTTACATACCGGTAAATGTACTTTTCCATGATATTCTAATTTTTCGAGTTTCATCTGTACATTAAGAACATCCCAGCCACTTCTAAAAGGCTACAGATAGTTAAAGCCAAAGGCATGGGTGTAAAGGAAAATTTCTGACTGGCACCTAGGAATTAATTATTTTTATGTTTAGAAGTGTGCTACAGCTATTCAAAGTTTGCAGAGAATGGCCAGCAGATTCACACACTCTAAATTCTCACTGTGCCATACGAGTTCAGGATTTCTCTCAGAGAGAGCAATATTTTAACTCTCAGGAGACCCTAATCTGATTCACCCGAAAACTCAAAACTTGTAGATTTCACAGCATGTGGTGGCCCCTATTGTGTGAATGAGTGAATGCCGCAGAGATAATATGTGCTAACTCTTTCCTACACCCCCTCTCCCTGCAAGCCACCCGACACACACCTTAACTTTAATGTTAACTTTAAACTTAACGTTTGCAGAGATCAAACATGCTGAAACAAGAGCCCATTGCTCAGGGCCATGCCCAAACTTCATATATTTGTCACAAAATGCCAAGAACTCTGTTACATGGCAACTTGCCTTATGTGGTTACTGAACAATAAATGCACACAAAAGTGGTTTTCACAGATTATCGGACAGTTAGAGCACAAACAGAAGCTGACCTTTACTGCTTGAAAGGATGAGCCAGTTAAATGTGATCAAGTGCCCTGAAATGGCTGAACTTTAATTTAACCTAGCTCCAGCCTTAGATGTCCGTGGAAAAAATAGGGGAACCGGTGCGCAGCCATTTTCTTCTTGTTGTTGTTTTTATATTTATATTATGCCACAACCGAGAGCTGTGAAACCTTGCTGTGATATGCTTGACTCTGTGCTTGTGCAAACTGTGCAAAACAACAACAACAACAACAACAATAACAACTCCATAAAACCGTAATTTCCTCTAAAGGTAAACTCAGGAGTTGAGAGCTGACAGAAATGGGGGTAAATTTTTGCTCGGTGTGCTTGGAGGAACTCCAAGGTTGGCAGAAGAAAAAATAAATAAATAACAAAATCTGGGGAGTGGGGAAACCCCCTGACAAAAGGCCAATGAGATCTGTGCATGCTCAGCTGCCACAGAATGTTAAATTTCAGTTTGAAAAGAAAATTTTGTTTGTTTCTATTAATTATATTTTCATACTGCCCTTCATCTTACAATTACAGGGCGATTTACAACATAAAAACACAAAAATGCATGACATGCAAGGAGCAAATTTTGGATATGCTGTACACAGCTTTAGCTTTCAGAAGGTATAAGCCTTGTTTTTGTAGAACCTTTCGTTTTGCCGAGTGTAGTCATATCTTAGCTTAGAAATCATCTTTCAACTGAATGGTAACAAGTATACTAATGCAAGTCTAGATCCCTTCCCTTCCGCCTGACATGATATCAGAAAGTGACTCCCTCCTTTTTCTTTATACCTCCTTTTTACTTCCTCGATACAATCAGCTGCACACCCATTTCTTTATGGCACCCTTTCTGGGTGCAATAAACTCCTCCTTCCACCCTTACTTTCCTAACTTCCTCCCTGCCATGTTTGTGAATCATTCATTTTATTTGTGACGACTGCAGAGATTCAGCTGCACTTTTCTCCTGAAGGAGCAGATTGCAATTTTTATTTTATTTTTTTATTTTTGTCCTAGAGGTGGTGTTGCAGCCGTGAAACAAATGAGAGAAGAGGGAAGGTGAGACAAGAGCTAGAGTGGCAGCTTTGAGAAGAATCTGCAGCGACGACTCGGCCGCATTTCCACAGCCAAGCAGAGACTGAAAGAAGCCGTGATCAATTTCAGGGAAGACTGCATAGCAGATGAGACATAATGTGAGCATCCAAAGACTAAGGTATAATCTGACCTACTTACTGCAAATGCAAAACAACAATGCATTAGGACCCTACAATGCCTATTTGCATGTATTTTAAAAGGGAGAGAGAAATAAAACAAAATAAAAAGATAAAATTCCTTCCAGTAGCACCTTAGAGACCAACTAAGTTTGTTCTTGGTATGAGCTTTCATGTGCATGCACACTTCTTCAGATACACTGAAACAGAAGTCACCAGACCCTTATATATAGTGAGAGAGTGGGGACACTTCAGTCTCCCAGGACATTCTATACAAGATCTCAAAGTAGCTGTCTTACTACAAAGGAATTTCAGAAATAGACTGGAAAGAGAAGTTGCTGAATTGCAACTAATTACCAAACTTAAAACCATGGAGAGACCTGGTCTGAACAAAGACATTGGATTCTTATCTCATTATACATGACAAAGCTATCTTTAGCCATCTCACCCCTTGCCTTTTCCTGTAAGACCAATTGCAGTCGTTAACAGTCATCAACAGGTTTTCCACACCTATCAGCTGATCACCCATTCCCACCACCCTTCTGAGTAATACCCCTCCCCACTCTCTCACTATATATAAGGGTCTGGTGACTTCTGTTTCAGTGTATCTGAAGAAGTGTGCATGCACATGAAAGCTCATACCAAGAACAAACTTAGTTGGTCTCTAAGGTGCTACTGGAAGGAATTTTTTATTTTTTATTTTGTTTTGACTATGGCAGACCAACACGGCTACCTACCTGTAACCAGAAAAAAATAAAACACTAAACCATGTTCAGCCAGAACTATAGAAATGCAAAGACTGACATAAGCTAAAGACTAAAGCTTTTTGTCTATAGATTTAGCATTGAGATAGTAGAAGCACATTGATGCTAAATGTATTGGTAACTGGAACCTACATGTAACTGAAGTCACAGACTTAACTATTTTGCAGTTACTGGATGTGCTCAGTGCACCAGCTATGTGCTTGCAGGTGATGCAGCTGTTCCATTCAATCCATGACTGGCTTCGTAATCAATCCATATCAAACAGTCTTCACTCCATCCACCGGACTGTCAGATTCTGGACAGATCTCGTCACAGAACAAAGGTTGACGAGAACATTAAAAACAAGAGGCCGTCTGACACAGTGGAAGAGGCTGATGGAAGACTGTGCGACAATAGTCTGCAATTACATGCCAGCATCCCCATTACATGCCAGACTGGTGCCACTTCTGGTGTCTTTTCGGCACCGTCCTTTTTCAACAAGGGTGCACATTTCTATCCCAACCTGTATCTGTCTTCGATTTGAAATGGCTTTCATTTAAGAAGCCGCTTTTCTGTTTTTTCAAAAAATGAAATGGTTTTTACTGTATTTAATCGACTCTAATGCACATCTTATTTTTGCCAGATTATGTTGGGAAAATCAGGGTGTGCATTAGATTCAATGGTGCATTACATTCGAGTAAATACAGTACCCCGGGTGCAAATTGGCTGTGTGGGGCCAGGTGCGCCCTCCCGGCCGACCGTCATTAGGTCGGGGGCACGCTACTCCATTCCGCTCCTCTGGCCGGGCTGCAGCACCACTGCGCTGCTCAGTTCATGTGCCTCGCCACCTCGCACACAGCTGCCCCCTGGCCAGACTAGTCAGAGCTGAGGGCTGCGCAACTGGTGAATCCGGGCGAGGGGTGCCAGGAGGCTGTTGGGCTGCAACTGTGGTGGACACCTGAGCTCGGGCAGCCCGCGCATGCCAGCCATGTGGCCAGTCCTCAGTGTGCCCAGGCGGCGAAGGAGCCTGTAGGTCAGAGGGGTGGTAGGGCGAGGACTGTAAAAAAGGAGGCAGCTCCTCCCGTAAGATAGTTTGAGGTGGTCAGTAGGGCTGGGGGGATATCTAATGTGCACCTTTTTTGCCAAATTACATTGCAAAAATTAGGATGGACCTTAGATTCGATGGCGCATTCGACGCGAGTAAATACGGTAGTTGTTTTTATTCTTGAGGTTTCTACTGTGAAAGCACTTCTGAATTAACTAAATTAAATAAATAGCAGCCACACAACATTGACTTCACTTACTGAAATTTATCACATATGCTGCAAACAGCATGCTGGCATGGGAACTTCTAAAAGCAAACATGATAACATGAACCTGAATGAATGCTTTGATAACCGCAACACGTTCAACATCGCTGATAGCAGCCTCCCAAGGCTGATAAGCAGTTTCCATGCTGCTTTTGGATATGGTTTTCTTTCTTGCAGAAGATGCAGGTGTTATGCAGAAAAGCAGACATCAAACTGGCACCAGTGGAAAGTTCCCTCTCTAACAGAGTCATAATTGAGGGCTGTGTTCGGTGTTTAGGGAAGCACACAAGACGCATTAAACGCACTCCTGCATTTTAACTTGTTGTCCAGCTCTTGTCACAATATGCAACAGTGACTTTTACTTGCAAGTAAGGAAGAGATCTTTACTTGGGCTTACAGCACAATGCCCAGAAGTCATGCTTTCACGGCACATGAGCAAGGCAAGAGGTTCATAATTGTGGTAAGAATTCACCTCTACAGCACCTTGTTTGTTACCCAGGTGGAGGAACAACCACCTTTTGAATAAACCACAGAACCAAAGAAGTCCAGCACCCAGATTTAGGGACCCAGCGTTTATTATAGTTATTGCAATAGGACAAAGCTCACTCATTCTGCCAACCTAGCAGTTCGAAAGCACGTCAAAGTGCAAGTAGATAAATAGGTACCACTCCAGCGGGAAGGTAACCGGTGTTTCCATGCACTGCCCTAGTTCGCCAGAAGTGGCTTAGCCATGCTGGCCACATGACCCAGAAGCTGTATGCCGGCTTTCTCAGCCTATAGAGCGAGATGAGTGAGCAACCCCAGAGTCGTCCGCGACTGGACCTAGTGGTCAGGGGTCTCTTTTAAAGCTCACTCAACTCTTCGTGCCAGTTGAGAAGGTCAACGGAGGATGTGATGAGGTCCCAGCAGTTGAGGTGCCCCTCCCAAGCTTTTAAAGAAGGGCCAGGGTGGGCTCACACCCAGGACCCTAATTCTGTCAGCCTGCTGTGGATGCGTGCACCCACTCTCTCATGGAAAGGGCATCTGACCCCACCTACAAATGTGGCTTCTGGTCCTCAGTGACAAGACTGTTTCCTACCCACCAGCCTCCAGTTCTGAAACCTCTTCTTCCTCTGGCTGGTCAAAGTCCTCCCTCCCTCCCTGACCAGGCTGTGCACTCTGCAGGAGGGATGATGGAGAGAACTGGCAGATCTGCTTCCACGTCTCTGACATTTAGAGTCACAAGGGGAGGATCGCCATCCCTGAGTGACTGCTTTCCACTCTGTCATCTGCTCCTGCTCCTCCTGTGCCTGGGGCTGCCAAATTAGGTTTCTGGTAGAGCCAAGTAGGCGATGACACCTGTGTTGTTTTGCCTATAGACACCCAGAAGAGACAGCTATTGCTGCGGAGAATGACCATACACTGTTACGGCTACAACATGGGGTCATGGCCACAGATTTTATATAATTATCACACGCACACACACACAAACTTGAGGTAAAAAGCAAGTTTCCATTATGTAGTTGAAATACTGCAATAATTCAGTGTGGGCAAAAATATATCCCACTGTACAATAATATGCAATTCCTTGCTGAATTCATGCTTTTTAATCACTGCAATTGCTCCCAATTTATTAAATGAACTACTTTAAATTCATGAAGTTGGCCAAATTAAATATTTTCAGGTCACTGGGGCCATTCTCTAAATTAGACCCATGTTTATAGTAGTACTAATTTCCCCTCAGTATGCTGGCACAAATGACTATTACCACAGCAAATAGGGAGGTACAGTAAATACCTTCCTATTTTAGTTTTACAAACTCCTTCTGAAATTTGCACATTTTAGAACATCTTGGCTTTCTCTGTAATAGAGTGGTTGTTTTATTAGTTGCTGTGAGGCTCAATTTGTTTTTATGCTCTGGCTTCTATAAACACATTAAATGATCAAACTTCCTTCTCTTTTTATATTTGTAAAGAAAATCAATATGGAATACTGATCAAAATTGCAATTTACATATGAGAACATATATATATCTACACACATACACACACACACACCCCAATTGAATGATATCCAATTCCCATGCATATGGAGCAAGAAGGCATAAGATGAGGTGGGGAACTGAGATGCTAATGGACTCCATTTCCCATCAGCCCAAGTCACCAAGGCCAATAGTCACAGATTGTAAGAGATACAGTCGTGCAACATCTGAGAAGGGCACAGGCTCCCTATCCCTGGTCTAAGATGAGCATAGCCTAACATATTTCAGTGAAGGCTATGCAATTTCCTTTGTAAGTAGCATGTACCAGTGCTCAACTATGAATGTAAACATGTTCAGGATACAGTCTATCCCAATGCAAGCAAATCATACAGATTTAATAAGGAATGATCCGATTATTTTATTGGAGATTAGGCAAGCAGCAAAGGGAATACCAACACGACAAATTGGGAAAGCAGTACCTTAAAAGAAATACTGTACCGAGAAAATAGTTTTAGGAAGAAATTATTTTCCTTTTGAAAAAGCTTAAATCTAACAACAACATACAAATGTGGAAAAATCACATCGTTTCTGGGGTAACATTGTGCATTCATAAATGTTTGAAGTGTTTTATACACAGTAAAGGATCAACTGCCTCAATTAAATTCGGCCCGGAGCTGTGGAAATACTGTGTAAAAGCAGCAGGCCAGGAAGGCTACACTAGGACCTAGAAGATCAGGGCTGAAAACCGCAGTCAGACATGAAGCTCACTAGGTGATCTCGGGCCAGCCAGTAGCTCTCAGCTTTACCTTGGGAATGTGACCAAATTAGGAAGGGGAAATGGCCCTGTAACAAAATTAGCAAATATCATGATAGAAATGGAGGCAGGACAAAGTTCAAAGGACTAGGCACAGGAGGAAGGAGAAGCGAGTACAACGCTATTCCAAAGGTCCCCAAACACTCTTGAGCAGATATTTTTTTTGGGGGGGGATGCACACACGTGGCTTCAGGGGGAAGGGGAAATCAGTAATTCAGGGGGAAGTGAAAATTAGAGAATTAGTTTCTCATGCTTTCTGCTAACAGCATCCTCTGCCAGCTCAGAGACTTCCATCAGTGGAGATATACCAATATCAGAAAAAATCCAGTTCTTAAATTGACTAATTAATATTCCACCTTTGTTGAACAATTCAGAACTTACACGTTTCAAAATATGCTGAACATAATAGTTCAACGTAATGTTTTATTTCGCTTCCCTGAGCTTTGTGGCATCATGTTTAGACAAGTTTTATCATCTTCGTTTGTCTGAAGTAGCATCAATGTCTACAAATGAAATAATGTTTTCTAATCATCGTGCATTTTAAACAGACACAGAGTCTAGATTTCGATGAGCGTGCGCTTGTGTTTTTTGAACCAACATTGCTTACTGGATTCTTCTGAACAGCTGTGTCTAATTTCAATCTTTACCATCAACCAAGAGCAACCTTCTGGTTACATGACTCAAACCCAAGTGTCATGGGGCTCTACAGAGGCACTTAGTTTCCACCCCAAAAGTCCAAACTCATTACATTCAGTCAACAGCACAGGACCCTTAAGATACAAGAGGATTTTGTAGTCAGAAATTGGTCATTTTGGTCGAGTTTATTTAACCGCTTCCTAGCTTGAGTTTTTGCAGACAGATTTTTCTAGGCATTCATATGACATTCTCAAACTTCGAGACTTCTATTTAAAGTATTGATTTCAAAAGGTGGAGATGCCATTGAAACAGATATTCAGGCTGTTGGCCCTTGCAGCAAGAGGATGCAGAAACCCTTGCTCTCTCTCTACTGAAGAGGTACCCGGTCATCACACAGCATGGGAAAAGCAGGGAGGAGGCTATCACCATTCTTCCCTAGAAGTAGGTGACTGTGCTAGACTACAACCCCCCCCCCAAAAAAAAGCCTGTATAAATAGGGATTTCAAGAATGCTCCTTGTTTGTCCTTAACTGTTGCTGTTAAAATGTAATCTAACCCACAAGTTATCCAACAAGAGATAGTAATTTGCCTGAAAACTAAGAATCACATATTTGTATTTAACAGGGCAACCGATCAAGACTGGTAACTGTTGGAATTGTCAAGTTATTAGGACTCTGATCTGCTAGGATCCATATCCTGACAGGGTTTATTGCTACAAAACTGTTTAGCATTTCACAACACAGCAGAACCAATCAACATTGTGAGTGTGCTTTCTAGTGACAGATTCAAAATACAAGTGCATGGGATTTTATTTCCCTGAGCGAAGAGTTATCAGTGTTCAATTGAGCAAAATGTTTAACAGCTGAGCACTAAATGGCCTGAATGCTGCCATCTCTTGGAAACATCCTAACTAAAGTAACTGAGAAATTGGTTTATTTTTATTTTTAAAAAAATCAGCTCTAGAACTAAGACCAAAACTGACCATGTTCTTTGTCTCCTCACACTTTCTTCCAAGACTTTGATTTGGTATTCACTTTTTATTGTCAGTGCCTAGACTTTTTATCCTGCATCAGTTCTTTCAAATACCACAAGGAAATCCTTGGGCAAATACAATCACATAAGGGACATTAACCCATATTAAACATGCTGCCTCAATTAAAATAAAATCATTAATGGAGATAAAACCCTTTGGTTAGTATGCACTTCATTATGCGTTTCGCTATTTCAAGTATTCAAAAAGCATTCCTGGGGCAGATACCAAGAGCTGACCAATGACATTGCAAGGTTAATAGCCCCGACCTAATCATATTAGAAATATTCAAGTTTCAAAGAGAGTCTATTGGAATCTGCATTTTATTAAACTGCTGAACACTGCAGAAAGATGGCATTACACACTAAACTTGTGCTTTATGGGATTAAAATGTTAGGATCAGAGACTCCGCAGAATAGAGTAGGCTCGAAAATGAAATGTTGCATAAGCTAGTGTTAGTGGAATGATCCTCAAAGCCCTTAGGTACAGATTAGCCTATACAACTTTGTCCTTTTCAATCCTTTGTTTTCTTCCAAGCCACCTTCCGACCCTGAAACTGCTATAATTGCAGCTCTTCAGAGACAAAGTGAAGTGATATGTTGCTGATATGCTTCTTAGGTTGCTATGTTACAGTGATTATCTAATTAGGTACCTGCCTGGAGTGAATAATAATGGCAGCATTTAAACAAATCGATAAAATACATCCAATCAGTTCTTGGCAGGCCTTTATACCAGTTTTTATATATACTGGCTTAGAGAATAACCATTCAACTTTATGCTTGGGCAGCTCCATATAGGACTTGTATACCGTAAATGCTGATACATAAGGCAATCTTTTAAGTGGGCCCATTTAATTGGTCTGGAAAGCAAGTTCCACTCTCTGAAAGTGTTGATAAAACAGAAGCTAATATAATAAAACATTAATGCTGTTTTTGCATCTTCTCTGAAAGCAAACATAGAGGTGCAAAAGGAGAAGAGAGCAACTCTGCTAGCGCAACAATCGAAACATTTTCTAGAAGTTGCAGGTTAAACTTACTTCAAATAAAGTCAAAACAGAATAAAATAAAATAAATTCTTCCAGTAGCACCTTAGAGACCAACTAAGTTTGTTCTTGGTATGAGCTTTCGTGTGCATGCACACTTCTTCTGAAGATCTGTATCTGAAGAAGTGTGCATGCACACGAAAGCTCATACCAAGAACAAACTTAGTTGGTCTCTAAGGTGCTACTGGAAGGAATTTTTTTATTTTATTTTGTTTTGACTATGGCAGACCAACACGGCTACCTACCTGTAACTACAAATAAAGTGATTGTAAGGTTAATGCATGAGCAAAGTTTGCCTAGAACATTCTGCCAAGTTTTTAAACAAATTAAGATATATATCCTAGTAAACATTGATCAAGAGCTTCACGATGACTTAGAAAATAAAATAAATAGGATCAACAGAAATGTAACGTCGCATACATGTAATATATCAGAAGCAGAAAATAAAAAGCTGTTTGAATGCACAACAACTCACAAGCCAGACTGTCATTTCCTAGAGTTTGGAGAGCATAAAAGTTGGTAAAAGGCACATTCCTGACAAAAGACAACATAAGTGGTTCTAGGAGTCTCTCCAGTTCCAGACACACCCCTGAACTACATTCCCGATTTTTTTAGGAACCCAACCACATCCAGATCAGAAAAAACCTAGGATATATCCTTATCACTATCATTTCTTTCTTGAGGTAGATTAATAAGACCACCATCTGTCTGTCTGTCTGTCTGTCTGTCTGTCTGTCTGTCTGCTCTCTCTCTCTCTCTCTCTCTCTCTCTCACACACACACACACACACCTCTACAGTATGAAATCTGGGGTCAGTAGTTAGTGAAGCTCAATCTCACCAAAATACAGTATATAACACGCGCGCACACAACCTGGGTAGCTAAAATCTAGGCAGCTTTTTCATATCTAATGCCACTTCAACTGATGCCAGAATTATGAACTTACAGTACCTGGCATGCCATCTCCTAAAGTGATCGCGCCAGTAAATTTGCAAAGGACTTGCTATACTGGCGCCTAAACTAAAGTTTGGCATCATAGTAGGCTGTAAGAAGAGTTTGGATTTGGATTTGTTATCCCGCTTTATCACTACGCGAAGGAGTCTCAAAGCGGCTAACATTCTCCTTTCCCTTCCTCCCCCACAACAAACACTCTGTGAGGTGAGTGGAGAAGTGTGACTAGCCCAAGGTCACCCAGCAGCTGCATGTGGAGGAGCGGAGACACAAACCCAGTTCACCAGATTACGAGTCTACCGCTCTTAACCAATACACCACACTGCAAGAAAAGTAATTCTACTAATTGTAGCCACTATCCTAGGGTCAGAATGTCTTAGGCAATCCCATCCCATGATCTCATCTTAGCTAGAGATTGTCATGGGAATGGCATGTAATAGCTATACTGCGTCAAAAAGGCTGGATGTTTAAATCAGAATATTCCACTCCTTCGCTACTGAACATTTGTGTCAATTCTATTTAAGTTTCTGAAAAGGTAGATTTAATGTAGATAAATGCAGAACATTTCTAAGTGCGGTACAACCTGTCTCATGATTTGTGTGCAAGATGTAAAATTCATTAATTTACATTGTCTATGCTTAATTGGTCACAGTGCTAAATGATGACTCCCTTCATATTCACCCCCATGACTTGGACGTTGACTTATTGTTCATTTCTTCAGCTAAAGCTGGGACATTTGAGATTTTCACAGGACTGAAGAAAAATAGATGCAAATGCTTGACAGTGCCAGGAGATAAAATAATTGTGCATGAAATTTAACTTATTCAACATTAAAATACAATGAGAACAAACGACTCGACATATTAATTCTATGTAGAACAGTATAATGGCTGAAATTGACGGAAGTGTGGTTTCTGAACCACACTAACATATGCCTAGACTTACCTTCATTAATGTGAGTGATATATGGCTCTTTCTGGCCTCAGCTTAAGTTATAATAGCAGCTTTATGTTGGCTATTGCTTCACTAAGTGGTAAGTTCATAAGAGCATATTTTATCGCAGCAGAAAACTCAGGGCATTTTGACAGATCAGTTTAGATCTAAAGATGGGTCCCCCTAAAGTTGAAATGTCTATGTCCCATAAATAATTTTCAAAAAAAGGGGGGGGGAGAGAAATTAAAGTGACCATATGACCGGCTGGCTGAAACATAGCATGTGTCGGAAGTTCCATGCGAACAGGAGCTACTTCTCCAAATTACCTCTGTATGTACAATGCATGCAGGCAAGATTTATGACAGTGAAGGTAACCCGACAGCTCTTGCTCATATATGTGAGGGAGGGCATATCCCTCTTATATTTCTCCCAAACTCCAGTGGGCCAGATGAGCCAGCTTTGTATCAGATGGCAAAGTGGCCGTTGCTTTTTCCTTCCGTTGCCTTTTCACCTGGAATAAGCCGAGTTGGTACTCCAGCAATGAAACAAGCCTGCCAGCAACATTGTCACATAAACCATGTAAAATGCACACTCCCTCGATCACTGTCCCTCTTCACAGTGGTGAATGTCTCTTTGCTGGAGGAAATAGTCCCAGCTGCCGTGAAAGAGGCAGTGGTTCTTAAGAAGTCCTCCCTGGAACCCTGGAACCTGAGCTACCATCAAATTGTTAATACAGTGGTGCCTCGCAAGACGAAATTAATTTGTTCCGCAAGACTTTTCGTCTTGCGGAAATTTCGTCTTGCGAGGCACCGTTTCCCATAGGAACGCATTAAAATTTAATTAATGCGTTCCTATGGGGGGAAAGTCCGGGGGCCCCTTCCGACCGGCACCGGAGCCGTGCGGCGCCGCGTTATAAAGCTGCACCGAGCGAACAGCAGCACTGCTGTTCGCTCCTTGCAGCCTTAAAACGCGGCGCAGCGCGGCTCCGGTGGGGAGAGGCGGTGTCGATCCAACTTCGCCCCCCCCTGCACCAGAGCCACGCCGCGTTTTAAAGCTGCACCGAGTGAACAGCATGCGATCTCCAGACATGCACAGTCGATCCAAGATGGACACGATGGACAACACCCCTCCGGACCGGAGCCAAAAGGTAAGCCTTTACAGCTCCCTCTATGGTGCAGCGCCGCGTTTTAAGGCTGAAAGGAGCGAACAGCAGTACCACTGTATCCCATTCCTGGGCAAGGTGTTTGGTGGTGACGGCACAGATTCAAGTGTACCTGGATGGAGCCAATTGTGTGGATCCATTTCAATCTGATTTCAGTACTGTGTTTCAGCTGTGCAATTCTCTCTCCTTGGAAGCACAGATGGCCACATTGCCTACTAAGGACTCATCTCTTCCCCAAGCTTTTGTAGGAGCTGGCCGAGTCTGCTCTGCATAGTACACTATGTATTATTCCAGTGCTACTAGTATTACCATCTGAATTGTTCCCGTATGGTTTTTTGTTTGTTTGTTGTGTTTTTTTATTCCTGCTGTAAACCACATTTGTGGTGAAAAGCAATCTATAAATTCAGTACGTAAAATAGTTTCATCTGAAACAGTTTCAAGGAAGACGTCTGCTTATTTCTTTTCCTGAAAACAAAGGCTACTTCACTTACTTGAAAGTCTCTTTCCTCTAAGATCTCCTTCTTCCATCTGACAAGGAAGGCAGCACACACATATAAATGGAAGTGAGAAAATCCCTCTGGTTCAGACTGAGAAAGAGAGAAAGAGAATTTATGTATAACCAGACAATAACTGCAGTTTATTCATCATGATATTCTGTCATTTTTTCTAGTTACTCCAAAGTTAATTATCTCCAGGAGGTAAAATTGTTGCTGATTTTTATGATTGAATTATTAAATCAAACTCCGAAATCAGATCCCAAATAATTTTATCTTTATTGCAGGGGGGAATTGCTCACCAACACATTTCAGAGTACTCTAGCCAATGATATAAAAGGCATGCTATATCAATTAAGCTTTGCAGTAAGCATCAAGTAAAGATTTCTGGTGTCAGTCTTTGTTTTGAAAACTGCCTTAATTGTGCCAGTGAACCATCTTTTGTTGAGAGGAATAGACGGTGGGGATTTAATCCTATTTATTCTCCTTGACTTCTTGATTGTCTTTGTCACCATTTAGCATAGTAACATTATACACTGCCTGCCAAAACTGAGAATATGAGCACCACACTGCGAGGCTTCCATTCCTACCTGTCAGAAAGGAAGAAAGGGTTTGCCCCTTGAGACCCAGCTTGTGGGATACCACATAGATAAATCTTATTTCACAAACTATTTAACATCAACATGAAGCTGAGATCATCAGAGCTTCTGAAGTTGAATGTCCTCAATACAATACCTTTATACCATGAGAAATCCAGGTGGCCTAGATTGGCCTAGATTTTTTCCCCAGGTAAATTGGTGGAAACTATTATTACAGGCCCATGGACTGCAAGAAGATCAAACCTATCCATTCTCAAGGAAATCAGTCCTGAGTGCTCACTAGAAGGAAGGACAGATCCTGAAGTTGAGGCTCCAGTACTTTGGCCACCTCATGAGAAGAGAAGACTCCCTGGAAAAGACCCTGATGTTGGGAAAGATGGAGGGCACAAGGAGAAGGGGACGACAGAGGATGAGATGGTTGGACAGTGTTCTCGAAGCTACTAACATGAGTTTGGCCAAACTGCGAGAGGCAGTGAAGGATAGGCGTGCCTGGCGTGCTCTGGTCCATGGGGTCACGAAGAGTCGGACACGACTGAACGACTGAACAACAACAACATTATTACAGGTAACACATTATTAAGCATATAGAAGAAAAAGTCTTGCTGAGTAGGAATCAGCATTGCTTCTGCAAAGTTAAATCCTCTGTCACAAGTATTTGACATCTTTGAGTATGTCATGATGTACTTGGACTTTCACAACACTTTCGACAAAGTCCCTCCATCAAAGGCTTGAGTAAAATTAGCAGACACAGGATAAGAGGTTGGGTGCTCCTATGAATTATTTCAAGATAAACAGGAAATAGGGGGTAGAAGCAAACAGACAGTACTCACAATAGAGGTAAGCGGTGAGATTCCCAATGCTATTTAAAGTGTTCATAAATAATGAGGAGTTTGGGATGAGCAGTGAAACGCTGGCATTTAAACTGAGAAATATGGAATATCCCTGACTTCACATTCACTGGTGAGGTCTGAACTGATGGTGACTAAGCAAGAAAATCTGGAGGTCATGGTGGATAATTCAATTAAAACTGCTATGAAAAGGGCAAATTGCAATTGGGGACTGTTACTAGTATGTCACTGAATGCCAATTGCTGGAAAATAATAGCAGAAGAGTGCTATTACTCTTCAAGCCCCATTTGTGGACTTCACTGTGGACATTGTGGACTTCTGACCCAAGCAGACTCTAATGTTCTCAAATGGAGGTTGGGGGAAAAATATAAGCAGTTTTCAGTCTAGGTCCAAGAAGGACTAAACAAAGCCAGAGAAGAAACTGAGCACAAAGTTCATCAGAACCTTTGAATAATCTTTACCAAAAGTGAACACTGCTGTTATACAAGCTACACCCAAAGGCTCTTTCAAAATAATTGTAAAACATGCCATTTGCTCGTGATATTTTCCTTTTCCACATTGTGTTCCAATACTGTTTTTCTAGGCCCTTTTAAATCAAATCAAATGGGCTTAAGTATTCAATTCATTAAAGGAAAAATGCATATTCCCTTTAGATTTAAGAATCCATCATGGTTCAGAGATAAAACTAGGCTACAAAGTATTTCAAACAGATAGTCTTGGACAGTTTTGGAAATTGAGCAAAGCACCTAATGCATAATTGCCTTTCCTAACACCTGCTACCTATTATAACTTTCCATTTGCAGCCCTTGAAGTTATGACCGGTTTCATCTTTAAATGTATGAAACGGCGGGCCAATAGCTAAAAGCTATTTTTTTAAAAAAATAAATAAAAATATCAAATATAAACAATGACCTTGATTTAAATATTTTAGCAAAAGATCTTAAGACAGATGTACAGCCTTCCAGAAGACTTATTCTGAACATATTAGGCATGACTCGGAGCGCATCACCACAGAGGCATCTGTCATCATCAATAAAAATCATTTAGAAGGTTAGCATCACAAATATTACATTGCCTTGCAAGAAGTTTATCGCTTCTGTGGATGAAATCGAAGCCATTATTTCAGACTTTGCCCGCAAAAATCTCATGAATTAATCAGGGGATGGACGTAGACTGGTGGGAAAGTTAAAGAAGTAAAGCAGAACCTGTTCGTGGTAACAATGCGCCCCAACAGTTGAAAAAGAAATTGCTTTTATCTATATAGAATACTGCTTAATTAGTGTATCAGCTTATAATTACACTGAAACTTTCCCACCCTGTTGTACTAGGAGATATTTAAAGTTTAAACCAAACAAATTAAAGCAGGGTGGTCCAACCTCTCAAGACTGAGTGGGCTGCAAGTGTATTTCAACACAAAAATTGTGGGATGCACACTGCCATGCCATGCAGCGGGGAGAGGGCAGCAAAGTTAAAATTTGACGCCCCAGCCCTCATGCTGCCTTCCCAAAGCTGTGAGCTAAGTACTGAGCTTTGGGAAGGAGGTGCGAGGCTCTGGCAGGGTCCTAGCTGGGAAAATGCTAACTAGGCTTTGAGAAGGAGGCAGGAAGACTCTAGGACCATATCAGAGCCTCCTTCCCAAAGCCCAGTGCCTTAGGAAAGCAGTGCAAGGGCTGGGAGGGGTTTCAAATGTTGCCAAGGGCAACCAAAAAGGCAATGAGGGCCAAACGCTGGAACACCCTGTTTTAAAGGGTTAATTCTTAGCCTTGGAAGGGGCTACAAACTTAACACCATTTTTATATTGTTTCTAATAACTTTTAAAGTTGTAACATTTTAGACCTGCAATATGAATCTTAAAGGTATCAAATATTAACAGTATTCTTTCAAGTGGTTAAAAAAAAAAGTACCACACCATAGAAGTTAAATATTTAAGACGATGCGAACTCTGAATAAAAACTTTTTGTCATCAAAAATTCCTAACCTCTGAAAGGTAGAAAACGTTCGGGGGAAATAATTTTATGAGTCTAGTCTAGGTAGAAGAAATTAAAACAGTTAATTTCAGGCTCAGCTAAATCTAACAGCAGCAGATCTATGTGTTTTAACATGATCGGCCCCCATCACGTTGAAAGAGGGGAATTGAGGATTTGATGAAAACAGCAAAATGGCCTCAAAGGTGGAAGGTACTAAATACACCCACAGTCATGACTTATTAATCATCAAGTTTACAGCCTAGCTTTCCTGCAAGGAGCTGAAAATGGCAAAAGTGGTTCTCCCCCACTAACAGTGTTAGTGTGGATTAAATATATAGTGTGGATTAAATATATAGTCCAGTGTTTCCTAACTGGGGACCCCAAGATATTCCAAGGGAGCCAAAGGTTTAAAATGCATAAATGGGGGTGGGGCACAGCACAAGGCTAGGGGGCCACAGAGGGAAGTGAGAAGTGAAGGAAAGTATCATTTTAAAAAACCCTGATTGGCTGGCTATCCGCTTGGCCAATCACAAGCGGGTAAGGGGGCGGACCACCAGGGCCTAGCGCTCCTTTTTGCCACGTGAGTTTTTCTTGGTTTGTTTCCGGCAGGAGAGGGTTTTGACCAGTACAGCTCGCAATCCAGAACCCCCAGGTCAGGTAAGTGTGGTGGTGGGGTGGCAATGGCTAGGGCTGTGCGAGCCAGAGCTGCTTGTTGCTGCTGCCAGTGCTGGGCCCGGTGGGAGCCTGGGCCTGACTCTGCAAGGCGCGGAGTGCTATCCACCCCAGGGTCTAGTGGATCGGGGCCTTCGGTTGTTGCAGTGTCGGCCCAGCTCTGCAAGGCGCGGGGTAAAACCCACCCCAGCGCCTAGCCAAGTGGGGTTGTCTGGTGCTGCTGACTTGCATCTAGTAAATAACTGTCTACTCTGAAGAAAGCCGCACTGAGTTCCGTAGGCCCTACTCCCAGGTAAGGATGTGTGGGGCTACAGTGTTTTATCTTGGCAGCCAGGACTCCTCCGGATGACAAGATCTTTTTGCACCAGGTCAGTAAGGACCACTTGCTTTTTAAAATTCTCCCATATTTATAGAACTCTCTGTGTACCTTTTGGACTTTATCTACAGGTTTCCTCCTCTGTGTCAAATAACGGGGGTCCAATAAGTGTTGTTGTAATACATGGAAGATGGATCTCCCTCGGGAGGTTCTGGACTCTCTTTCCTTGGAGGTTTCTAAACAGAGTTTGGATGGCCATTTGTCATGGATGCTTTAGCCGAGTTTCCAATATTGCAGGGGGCAGCCCTAGAAAAATGACCCTGGGGGGGGGGTCCCTTCAAGCTCCACGATTCTATGTTGTTGTTTTCTGCTTCAACAATATTTCATTATGTTCCTATCATTTCATGTAATTGGTTTTTTTTGTATAAATTATAAATAAAACCTGTTCTATTTACAAACAAAACATTTAAATACAGTGGTACCTTGGTTTACAACCATAATCTGTTCCGGAGGTCTGGTTGTAAACCAAAACAGGTTGTAACCCAAGGCGCGCTTTCACCAATGGGGCCTCCTAAAAAAAATGAGCTGTAATTAAAAAAATGGGTTGTAATCCAAAAAAAAAGGGACACACACTTCCGGGTTTGATGTGGTTGTAATCCATAACGGTTGCAAACCAAGGTACTACTGTAGCTACCTTTCTACTGGTAGGACGGGATGGGGCATGGTCGTAGCGAAGATTTGGGGGGGGCAGGCTTTTGTTGTTGTTCAGTCGTTCAGTCATGTTGTTCAGTCGTTCAGTCATGTCCGACTCTTCATGACCCCATGGACCAGAGCACGCCAGGCACGCCTATCTTTCACTGCCTCCCGCAGTTTGGCCAAACTCATGCTAATCGCTTTTGTTAGGGAGGGGCAGAACCTCAGATTTGTATTGATTTTTACTTCTGGGGGGGGCTACGCTCATGGGGGGCACAGGAAGAAAAAAAGGTCAGAAGGGGGCCATGGTCGGAAAAAGGTTGGGGAACACTGGGTTAGTCTGAGAGACAGTAACAGGGTCAAGGTGAACCATTGAACTTCATGGCTGAGTGGAGATCTGAATCCTAATGTCCTGGGTCCAAGTTACCAGGAACTTTTCTGCTCAGTTGACCCCTGCTATGAGGTTAGCTGGGGGGGGTAGGGGAGTGGACAGTGAACAATTATGGAAAAGGGACTAATAATAATAATAATAATAATAATAATAATAATAATAATATAGGCTACATTTCACCATGTATAGTCACAAAGCAGTTTACAAATCAATTTTAAAAAATCAAACAAAACAATGTTTAAAATAAACAGGAACGCATTCTTAAATCCTTATATTTCCGCTTGTACCTAGGGGAACAGTTTAATGGAAACTGCCTCTGAAAGCCTTTCAACAAAGCTCATTCATCAACCAAGATTGTTTCAACTGGAAAATAACATTTCTAGACTCACAAAAGGCCTGATGTTCCTGGAATGATGTCCATCTTCTACTTTGGATTATAGCAATATGCTAAACGTGAGATTATCAGATAATACAGTTGCTAAGAATGCAAGTATCCACAATTCTTTTCTTTTCTTTTCCCCCCTTTTAGAATAAACAAAGGTTGACAACTTGACATTTCATTTAGCGTTAGGGGAGAAATGGCAAGTTTATATAATATTTTCTCCCTTCTTAAAACACATTAAATTGTTATTTGCAGATTCCTCTGCAACAAACATCCTGCAATTTATAAACCATTTAAGAATATCAGAAAGACACATCTGCTGTAACTGATCACCCCTCCAGGGAAAAATATAGGTATTCCCAATTGTTAAACCTGCTACCAACGGTAATGGCATTCATCAGTGATTTTCTTGTGAGTTTTTACAATGGCCTTGCTACTTGACTGCAACCAGCTGTAAAGCTTCTTTATTCTGTTATCACATCCGCATGAGGGAATGAATGCCAAGGATTCAATAGTCCTGCTAAGGAAGCAGAGTCACACAGTTGGAATAGCAATAAGTAGACTCAATTGAAGGCATCCCTTTCACACTCCCTCGCTTTTGCAGAATGAATGACAAAAAAATTAAAAAATAAAAATTCTCAGGTGCAGATGCTGAGGAAGATATACAAAATATAAATAAAATATAAAGTAGAGAATGTCACTGTTTAAAAAGAAGGGTCTGGAGAGGATATAAACTGATGTAGCATCATAACAGAGATAAAACTGACAGGCTTTATTTTGCAACTGAGAAAGTACAGAGGAAAAATCCTAGAACCCATTCTATTAACAATAAGATGCTCTGAATTTCAACCAGAGATCACACTTCCTAAACTATCAAACACTTTTATGCTTTTTTAAGGGGGTGGGAGCCTTCATGGTTTGTACGTTGAAGATAACTGAGATAAGAAAATTGGGGTAGTATTGTAGGTGTCTGAATTCTCTTTTCCTTCCAGCGCTTATAGCTATGCAATCACTCAATCAGTTTATTACGGCCACAGAACCAGCAGTTAAAAAATAGCTAAAATGCAAAATTATAAAAGCAAGATAGAATAATTATATTCTTTAAAAAGCCAGAATAAGAGCAGGGAGATAAGAGTTGCTCATCAGCAGGTTAAAAAACTAGAATTCTAACTGTTTCTAAAGCAATCCAGTTGAAGACCGGGAAGGAAGAGTCATGTGTCTGAAACACAAGATTACATAAAATGCAGCATGATTCTGTGCATCTGCTATTACCCATAGAAAAAACATGATGAATCAAGGACAGCAAGCCTTATACAGTAGAGGCAACATTACTATTCCATTTATAACTATGCACAAAAAATGACTTGTTCTGCTGGTCCTAATTAGAAACAGCTAAAACAATTCCCATCAGCCTCAGCCAGCACAGCCAATAGTCATGGATGATAGGAACTGTAGTTCAAAACATCTGGTCAGCCCAAAGAGAAGGCTCCTATGCTGTGTTTCAGATTCAGTTCAAGGTGCTGGATGAAATTTTAACATCCTTAAATGGCTCAGTTCCAATATATCTGGAGGAGTCCCCACTTATTTCACATCACCATCTCCAGTATCTGGGCACTGCCTTCTGGTCTGGTCAGTGCCTGGGTGGAACCCCTGAGTTCTATGAAGGATCAAAAGCAGCACAAAAATGTAAGAAATCAATAAATAATATCAATCAGAAGAACCTCTTAAGTGCATCATCTGTGAAACAATTTAAGACCACAACAGCCTGTGGGCAAACCTTCTTAGCAATTGCTCTTCAATGGAGGAAGCCTAGAGTTGATTAGCTGATTAGGCAGTGTGGGATAGGTTTTAATAGAATATTTATTTTAGTTAATGTTATTCTACTTTTTCAAAGAACTATGTTTCTACAAATCAGATCAAAAATTGCCACACTTTTTTTTCCCTTTTGTACCAGTGAATCACCTCTGAAGAGCTCACTGAGCGTGAATATTAATCATTACATTTTTACACTGCTACATAGACATTAAACAACAGGGGTTTTCTTCCTGGTCCTTTCCAAAAACTTCTCACCTGCCTGCTAGTTAAAGCTTTCTAACGATTACTTCATCTGAAACCCATTTCACTGTGACAAGAATGCATCCTTGCTTTTTGCATTGGGAAAAGCACAAAAATGTTCTTATACCGACTCTGATCCCTGATGGATATTTGGATGTGGGGGGCTTTGCAAGAGAGATTCCTACACCAGCATGATTAAATTAACGCAAATCGGTTTTGGCACCATTTGTTGCCATGGGAAAGACTGACAGCAGCATCCACAGATGAATTAAAATTAATAGTGGCATCACCATGCCTTTTCAACCACCCAAATCTTAACTTCCTGAAATGAAGGTCATACAACTAGAAGGAGATCCAAACATGGAAAGAAGCCTTTATCACACTGACCTGATGAAACAAAGGATTATAAAATTTTTGCAGTCAAGGTTGAAAAGAGTGTTGAAAGAATATATAATAGAGACCAAGCATCCAAATAAGTAATAATACATTTAAGTGACATAAACATAGTCCAATTCCCGCATTTATGAAAAAGAATTTTAGTGGAGCTGGATTACACAGAACAAAGAGCAAAAGTAGCTTTATTGAGAAAGGAACAAGACAAGGGTTATTTTTATTTTTATTTTGTCCTCCTAAATAATTCGAAAAGACAAACAGCAAAAGGAATTAGAGTGGGAGAGAAAAATATATGCGCATCTGACTTTGGAATTAATTGAACAAGTTGCATTTTTAATGTTTCTGTGGAAGCAGGCTTCAAAACTCAATTTTCTACTTCTTAAAGATCTCTGACTTGCCTAAGAGGAAAAATAGTACCAACTAAAGAGAGAGGAGGCTTTGCCCTGCCGGATGTACCCCGCCAATTTAGAAATAACACGATAATATGTTTGGTTGCAGTGATTTCGCCATATAGTTAGAAAATCCCACTTCAGCATGTAGGCTAGACATATGCTAGGTGGAGTTTCTTCAATATTATATTTGCATATTATTGCAGGACAGAGCTATTAGCAACCCAGATTCAATGTACATGGGTATGGAATGCAAGCATGTTTTTCAGCTGATTGTGTGGTCTCCTGAATCCTGAAAATGCCATGGGTTAGAATAAAGGATATATTGCACATCTATTCTGCAACGCTGTAACATAAGGGTGGTGGAATGGATTTCACTGACAGGCCAGAAATAGAATTCCTCCAGTGTCACGGGCTACTTTAAAAGGTGGATGGCCCTGACCACAATCTGGGACATGTCTTCAAAAAATGGGACCTTACTAAGGTGCTATCCTAAAGTTATTTTTTATTCCCTAGGATGTATCTTATAGGGAGTTGCACCCAGGGATGTCCAACTCCCAATAGTCTGCGATCTACTCACAGTATTAAAAAACTGGAAGTGATCTACCCATTGTTGTAAAAAGACTGGCAGTGATCTACCCAAAGTTGTGGGGCTTTTTTTTAGGAAGCCAGAGTTGTGGAGCTTAAGCTGTTTTTTTGGGAACCAAAGTTGGTGGGGTTTTTTGCTTTTTTGTAAGGAGATCGCTGAGGGGCCAGAGATCAACCAGGATCTACCAGGAACACCCCGTGATCTACCAGCAGATCGCAATCTACCTGTTGGACATGCCTGTAAATTGCACCCACACCCTTCACTCTCTCTTGAGGGGGAAAAAAGCCTGCTTGTACTATAGAAATCATAACATTTCGGAAACTGTACCCTGAATCGCTAAGGTGTTTTTTTACACACATTGTGGAAGTACCTGCTGAGATACTTCTTCAGAGTCAGGAATGTCATTTGCGGCTTTGAAGTGGAATTGCCCTGCTACATATCAACATTATGGAAAATGTCTTGTGACACCATAAAGCCTAACAAATTTATTACGGCATAACCTTTTGTAGACTGCTGTGCATTTCAACAGGTATGGGTAGTGCTCCCCTGAGCTGTAGTTGTGTCTCTGTACACACACCCAAACACTCAGAAACTACAGTGATATATTAATATCACACACACACACACACACAAAATTGTTGATAACACAACAATCCTGGGCACTGTCTTGCCTAATAACACATGCAGGATGATAAAAATCAATCGTCCAGTTCAACCCACAAGTGGCTACTCTTAATGAGTTTCCAAACGCTACGACTCTGTACTAACCCAGCTCTGGGAATAAAATGCATGTTCAGTGTCTGGTGGGGCTGTGAGAAAGTCAAGAGTTTTGGGGGGGGTGTATACATGAATTAAAAAAGATGTTCATAACCTCAATTGAAAAGAAACCAGAGGCATTCTTACTGAGCATTGTAGGGGAAGACATCCCACAAGATAAGAAAAGATTATTTCTATACGCCACAGCTGCAGCCAGATTATTGTTGGCAAGAAATTGGATAGGAGATACCATCCCCACAAAGGATGATTGGATAAACAAATTATGCAAATTTATAGGACTGGCCAAACTAGCGGCAGCCATAAGGAATCAATCTAACCAGAATTTGAGGAAGGAACAGCAATGTTTTGAGGGTTATATGAAAAAACACTGTTCCAAAGACAGTATGTAGATTAAGTATGTAAAGATGATTCAATATAAAGTAAAATCAACAGTGACCAGATAGGGTTTAGTATAAAGACACAATGTATAACAAGATATTAAAGATTAAAGGATGCCAAGCTGAGGTGGGAGGAAGCCATATGGGTATATAGTATAGTTTCAATTAATTTGATAAACACAGAGTTTGAATTTGTTAATATGTAACTGTATGATTTTGCAACTGTAACTTTTCATTATTGAACAATAAAATGAATAAAAATAAAATAAAAAATTCATGTTCAGATCAGTGGCACTGGCATGAGCACCCACATGGTTCCACAGTAGGCCAACATCGTCAAGGCTGACTTAGAACACCACTTTCTCAGCTTCTTCCAGAACAGCTCCTCCATCAGAGATAAATACATGACATTGAATTATCTGGAATCATGGACATCATGGACAGAAAGGATCTGTGCTAGTCTATCAGGACTTCACCAAGTTCAACCTTACCATAGAAGAGTCCAACCAAGAGCTCACTTTCTGTACACCACTCTGCAGGTACGTAGATATATGAGCACCACCTTATACAGGAAGCCCACCAACTGCTAAGCATACTTACATGCTTCGTGCTTCTGCCCAAAGCACACCACAAAATCCACAGGACTACAGCAAAGATCTAAGATGAAGCCACATCAGACTTGGACAGAGATTGACAACCAAAAATATTGGCATCTGGCATTCCTTAGAGTACAATTACTCACCCGGAAAAGTGAAAACACGGATCAACAAGGCCAGATTGGTAACCAGGAATTATCTACCATAGGGAAGACATAGAAGCAGCTGTCGACACCTACAGCTCCCAGGTAAAAGCTTTTGTGTATTATCAATTATCTACAGCCCATATTGGGAAAATGACACAAACTGAATTAGGCTGAACATGCTTAGAAGCTACTGTGCAACTGGAAGTACTGCCTGATTAGTGTGTAACAAAACTAAGGTTTCCCTATTAACAAAAAGAAAAATATTCATATGAAGCTATTCTATATCAAGGAAACATCCCCCTCCAAAGTCTACACAACAGTGTGATGTGAAGGAGAAACAGCAGCACTAAGAAAAAAACTTGGACGTGATAGCATATGTGATGTAACACAGTCAAGATGATCCTCCGGATTATGAACTTCAGCCACAGAAAGGGCTGTTGTGCTTTTATAAATTATAGAAGGGGGAGAGGGAAGAGACAGTGGTAGGAAGAATCTCGAGTACTTTCACTCCTTTAAATTGAAGCTGCCAAGAGTCATCTAGGGAGAAAATGTCAGACAGACAAGATGGAATGAAGCTTTGAACAATACAATCAAAATCACAAGAATACTTGAGAAGGGAGAGGATAACTCTTAAACCCCAGACTTGTTATTCCACTGATGAAATGCAAGCCCAAAATCAAATTAGCTTCACATTCTTCCTGCTGTGCCAAGAGGCTTATGCCAAGCAAAATTGTAAGTTGCTATAAAACAGAACTAGGCTATGGAATAAAAGCATGGGATTCATCAGTATTTAGGATCACTGCCTCGGGGGGAAAAATGTACATGGAATCTTTTTGTTGCGAGATTGTGTTTAGAAGCTTTCTATTCCACACTTAATTTTGGCAACAACCCCCCATTACAATATCCTTTCTTTCAGCAAGAAAATTATCCCAATTTTTGCTCTTAAAATAATGCACAATAGTGGCCATTTAGGAACATTACTGCCAATATTTTGGGCCCTCTTCTAAACTAACTCAACCTCACGCGATCTCCACCGCAATCCAGCACCACCTATCTGTTCAGGAGGTGATCCTAGAGATCCTTGCATACAGTGATACCTCGTGTAACTCCACTAACCCAGAAATAGCACCTCGGGATAAGAACTTAGCTTCAGGATGAGAAAGAAATCGTGTGGCGGCGGCACGGTGGCAGCGGGAGGCCCCATTAGCTAAAGTGGTACCTCAGGTTAAGAACAGTTTCAGGTTAAGAACGGACCTCTGGAACGAATTGAGTTCTTAACCTGAGGTACGACTGTACAGCAGAGTAATGGTACCTGGCTGCTGAGGAAGAAAATCTGGGTAAGTAGGATATGTGTTAGTTTCTTTTTTCATGTTAGAATCATAGAACCATAGAGTTGGAAGAGACCACAAGGGCCATCCAGTCCAACCCCCTGCCAAGCAGGAAACACCATCAAAGCAT
Source organism: Lacerta viridis (assembly GCA_900245905.1). NCBI lineage: Eukaryota > Metazoa > Chordata > Lepidosauria > Squamata > Lacertidae > Lacerta > Lacerta viridis. The sequence continues at coordinate 36,579 of OFHU01004443.1, forward strand.
TCCTGACAGATGGCTGTCAAGCCTCCGCTTAAAGACCTCCAAAGAAGGAGACTCCACCACACTCCTTGGCAGCAAATGTTATCTGCCTTCTGCTCAACCTGCCACCTACAACTCTCTTGCCTTGCTCCAGCCTCAGTGACACCATATAAGGACCAAGCTTGATTGCGTAAAAAACCTCAATAGGGCCATTCCATGAAAAATGAGCCTGATAAGAATGCTAGATGAGCGCTGGACTTTGGTGAGGAAGATTCCAAACGTGCAGTCTAACCATTTTTTTAAAGCTAAAGACAAAAGAAGTTTAGTTTATGGACCTTCTTTTCAAAAGTCCACCCACGTAGTCTTCACAGAAGTGTTCAAGTTAAAAGTTTTCTGATGATTGTCCCACCCGTGACAGCATTTTTTCCTTAATTTTGTATCGTTAAATTTCTTAAACTTAATTCCTGATTGCATAGTTGTAACCAATAAACATTGATTTAAACAGATATGCTGAGTTTATCATTGATTCACCTCCCAACTCACAGAGTTTTTCCATAAATCAAACTTATCTCAAGCTCCATGTCCTTTTTTTGTCCCACCCGTGACAATACTTTAACATTTAATAAAATTGTCAAAAATATCTATAAAAATAATATTAGTAAAATGTTCAGTATCTTATTAAGAACATAGTTTAAATTTTGGTTGTTAATTTTTATGTATATTTACATTGTTACACATGTGTGAATGCCAAAAAACATGGTCCAAGTGTCCCACCCGTGACAATGGAATGGCCCAATAGCCCATAGTTCAAAGAGGAGGGAGGGAGGGAGAAGGAAGTAACATTGCATGTCTGGTTATTCCAGTCACCAACCCAGAAGACATGAAATTAGTTGCTCTCTTTAGCCACTTGGGATTTCCTGTTTCACTAGACAAGGGCTCAGGGTTAGCAAGACTACAGGGATAAGGCAGAAGAGAAAAAACTACTTCTCTCAGGAGCAGTAGCAAGACATTGCTTATTGGGCAATAAGGCTCGGATCATTTTCAGACCTTAACAAAGAGGCAGTTTGTGCATATATGCTCATACTTTGCCTTTTATTAAAAGTTTAAATATGGAGACATACAAAGACATCTATTGGGGGGGGGGTTGTTTGGGATATTTTTCCCCGGATTAATGTGGTTATTTAGGAGCACAACCAAGCATGCTTGTGTACCTGTATATAGTTATAGTCAGATTTATGTACTACATTTTCCATGTCATTAGCTGCTGAATGTTTTAACTTTCCGTTTACGAGTGAGATTTTTATTCCAGTGCTCACCTTTACAGCTACTTACAGACTTAAACCATTAAACAATGTTCAGCTCCCTTAATTGGGAAAATGCATGTAACCCAATATTAGACTAATCAACACTTACTATGCCTCTAACAATTTATATGAAAATCAACACTTACTATGCCTCTAACAATTTATATGAAATAAAATTTAGACACATTAAAATAATAAGCTAGTTGAGAATGCCTGAGTCTATTTGGCTAATTGGGCAAGACAGTTGGATATTTAATAACCACATATTAGGTTGTAACAACCAAGGCTAACAGTTCAGATTTGTCCTACATGCCATCTCTCAAAAATCTTCAGATTCTTGGAAATGCAATACATTTCCCCATTACCATGTTTTGTTTCCTAGTGAACCACTGACCACCACCAGAAAAGCAAAATACTTGATGCAAGTATGAAGATTTAATCTGTACAGAATCTGAATAGTTTACTTCCTGGAGACTGCATTATTTTAATTAATATTGTATTGGAAATAATCAGGAGCTCTCAATTTCAACAGAAAGCCTCAAGAGGAGGCTAATATAACTCATCTCATGAACACACCAGTTTGACCAATTAGTAGGCATCTTCAGTCTAATGCTGGGGTAAGCAAGAAAGCATGGGAAATGAGAGAAATGGAGTTGTTCGGTGAAAGATTAATTCAGAGTTAATCAACAGAAAACCCACCTTCTCCCATATTAATCTGCCTATGCACTTGGGCTATTTCTGGAGGTCCTACTTTGTATCCTACTTCCCCACTCCCAGATGTGAGCTGAATGGATGCAGAAGATGGAGCCTTGACTGTAATGGTGCCTAGATTGTGAGATTCTTTTCTGAAGGGGGGGGGGGCGGCAGACAAAGAAACAGAGACAGACACTTGCACATTTGCCACATTGCTAGGTTTCACGGGGAAACACACAGAAATGGAAGCATCCAAAAATGTGAACAAAAAGGGGGGGGTGTTTCTCAGAGATGCTGGAAAGAATGGTAGCTTATTGTTATATTAGCCCAACGCGTTTCAGCTCCAATAAGCTGTCTTCATGGGTTTATCTCCCTTGTTTCTTGTGTTTTAATGACCTTCCAGGGCAAAGCTCCTAGGGAATCTCCCTGCCTTTAAAACTGATGGCTTCTGAGCCGCTGATAAAGAAACAAATGAGATAGACCCCCCAAAGAAGGCTCGTTCGAGCCAAAATGCTTTAGGTTTCAGATGACAAGCTTAAGACCTTTATTTGAGGACAAAACCAATAATTAACATTTCCATACTTAATTCTTTTTTATTGCTGATACAGATTTATTGTTTAGGCATAAAGTTTACTGCCTTTTGTATACAGTGGTACCTTGGTTTGCAAACAGTCTGGTTTGCATATGTTTTGGATTACAAACATGTCAAAGATTTTTTGTGAGCCTTCTTTGGAATATATAGCTCTCCTATATGCAGCCATGAAAGAGAGCTCATTTTTAATCCTGACAAGACAGAAGTACTGTTTTGGGGGGACAGGGGGTGGGCAGGTGTGGGGGACTCCCTGGTCCTGAATGGGGTAACTGTGCCCCTGAAGGACCAGGTGCGCAGCCTGGGAGTCATTTTGGACTCACAGCTGTCCATGGAGGCGCAGGTTAATTCTGTGTCCAGGGCGGCTGTCTACCAGCTCCATCTGGTACGCAGGCTGAGACCCTACCTGCCTGCAGACTGTCTCGCCAGAGTGGTGCATGCTCTGGTTATCTCCTGCTTGGACTACTGCAATGCGCTCTATGTGGGGCTACCTTTGAAGGTGACCCGGAAACTGCAATTAATCCAGAATGTGGCAGCTAGACTGGTGACTGGGAGTGGCCACCGGGACCACATAACACCGGTCCTGAGAGATCTACATTGGCTCCCAGTACGTTTCCGAGCACAATTCAAAGTGTTGGTGCTGACCTTTAAAGCCCTAAACAGCCTTGGCCCAGTATACCTGAAGGAGCATCTCCACCCCCATCATTCAGCCCGGACACTGAGATCCAGCGCCGAGGGCCTTCTGGCGGTTCCCTCACTGCGAGAAGCAAAGCTACAGGGAACCAGGCAGAGGGCCTTCTCGGTAGTGGCACCCGCCCTGTGGAACGCCCTCCCATCAGAGGTCAAAGAGATAAACAACTACCTGACATTTAGAAAATACCTGAAGGCAGCCCTGTTTAGGGAAGTTTTTAATCTGTGATATTCTAATGTATTTTAATATTTGTTGGAAGCCGCCCAGAGTGACCGGGGAGACCCAGCCAGATGGGCGGGGTACAAATAAATTATTATTATTATTATTATTAGGTACTCATAATATATGTGAGGCATACATAGGATTGCCATATTTTGAAGAGAAAAAAAGAGGACACTATGATGACTCTCATTTTAAATACCCCTACTATATGTAGACTACAGAAGCTGTGATATATTGCTGAGAGGGGCAGGAGAAGAGTAGAGGAAAGCAAGTCTTCAACCACCAGTTATGTCTATGTCTCATGCAGAAAGTTTAGCCAGAGACATTTTGGCAAATTAAAAAATCCACCCAAAAAGAAATTTTATCACAGAAAGAGGATGTGTCCTGGAAAAAGAGGATACATGGCAATCCTAAGTCCAGGCTATCTGCTGCTGAGATATATTTGTGTCATCAACTGGCAAACGCCAAGCAATTAATATATACATTGATTTTGAGAAGTGAGGCTGTTTTTGTTTTTTTGAAATGTAGTGCTATCAACATACATGGCACTTTACAGAGTAATATAAACCAGTCCAGTTGGCATTCTAAATTTTGAAAGTAGGAGAAGGGAAGGCCAGAGTAAATGGGGGAGATACAAGGAAGTGTACTTGAGAAATTTAGGCTTCATTTAAGTTTAGGATTAGGGGTTAAGGCCAAAAGCTCCAGACCTCAAAAGGGGCTTGTTGTTAAAGAACGAATCACTGGATTTTGTTAGAGCCATTTGCTGTGCTGCTCTAAACCCTCTTCTCATAATCTGAGGAAGTGTGCATGCACACAAAAGCTCATACCAAGAACAAACTTAGTTGGTCTCTAAGGTGCTACTGGGAGGAAATTTTTTTATTTTTTATTTTGTTTTTTCTTATAATCTGTTTGCCATCTTGGTAGCTGCAGCACACGGAGATGACATCTCCAAAGACTTACTCAACCATGATCAGGGCAAAATCATATGGGTGTGCAGTAGTCTTGAAAGAGAGCCTTATTCCTTCTGCTAAATACAGATAACCATAGGCAAACACGCTCATCAACTTTAGTTTCAAATATCTAAGGCTCCTGCACATCAAGAATGTCAAATACTCGGGAGCTAAACAGAAATCGGCCAGCTCCGTTTCTTAAATCAAGTCTATACGTGAGAGGCATGAGGCTTCAAACAGCACTGTGCTCCATAATGGAGGCTCAAAGCAGCAGTTCACCTGGTACGTGTCCCAAAGCCTTATGGTGCACCGCAGGGGAACTTCTCTCATCAACAAGTTATTCATCCAGCGGAAAGCAAACTGAAGGTATTTCACCTCGTGTTGCTCTAAGTGTCTGTGCACTTGCTCTGAAAGAGAAAAATTGAAATAAGTTTACCAAAAGGGCTCTATGCAGCATTAATCACAAGCAGTTTTTTTTTAAAAAACAAACAAACAAACAACCCCCCCCCAAAAAAAATCAACATTATATAAGCAAGCAATTTCCTCCAAAGAGGCCCAAATAGAAACAGCAAGTAAATTTTACACCAGCATTGTAGATGACGTTCAAAAGGATCTATTGACAGGTTCAGTGATGAATATTTTCCATATATTTAAATAACTGAATGAAAATCATGCTGCATGTGCAGAGTTTTAATACAGCTACTTGTTTCTGGTACACTGATTTAGTCCCAAGTTTGTCCTAGTGCTCTTTAAGAAAAAAAAAAGTATTAAATGTTAAGATGCGATTGTGTGACATTGTCAACTTGTCATTTTAGAATGTGTCAGCTGCATGAACACAGGATGGAATTATAGCTTAAAAACCAAGCCGTGAATACATTATCTTCTTTTTTTTAAGTTTCTCATTAAAAGGGAGAATTTCTTTTCCTTTTCACTGCATACACACCACTAAAAACAAGCTATGGGGAGTTAAGAGTTACTTATGATTCATGTGAACATGTGTGTTTTAAAATTAAAGCAGCATAGAGTATCCAGCTCAACAAGACAATGACAAAAAATCTACTGACAGCATACAAATCAATATGGCTAACCTGACCCAAAACACCCACCAACCCCACTCACACAGGAAACCAAAGATCACCACAGCCAACCACAAACGAACAATCACATCCCACGCCAACCCCGACCTCTCTCACCGCCAAAGGAGCACAAGCAAACAACAGAGAACCTACATAAACAACGCTGACACCAAACCCTACTCATATCAAGTAAAAAAGAAACATCGTCACCCCACCCCACCTATCTCCCCGTCCCACCCACCTCTCCCCCCTTTTTTTCTAATGTCTCAACAACACTGATTTGTAAAAATGTTATATGGAAAAATACGAGAGAGACATTGTACTACCTTTGAAAATCTTTAATAAAAAATATTTAAAAAAATAAAATAAACATTCCAAGCAAATAAATAAATAAATAAAACGAGCAATCCAACAACTAAATTTTCTGGTAGATCTGTGACTGAATGGTAGTGAGGCCCAAGGAGATTTGGCCTCTGAAGAATCGGTACTACAATTTACCCCTACATTGCTTCTCAATGGGTTTCCCCAGCCTCTCCTAAGTTTTTAAGACAGCAGTGGGTAACGTCCAAACTGCATACCCATTTAGGTTTGGCAGGGTTTCTAATTTGGCCCTGTGAAGCCGTTTTCCCCAAGCTACACCCACCAGCTACAATCCTGATGTCAGATATGAGGTTAGTGGAGACCCAGCTGCACAGAAAGCATTGGGAACCTTGCAGAGCATTCTTGATAATAGTTTCTTGGCGAGCAGGGCTTGCATTTGACACCTCTTAAACGTGGCGCCAGATGCAAGTCTCGTGAGGATCAATTCCCTATCAGAGCTTCCGAGTGTAGCTTGTCTCTGATGGAACTGGGTTTTGCGGACAGTCCCAATGAGATGATCAGCAATGGCTGCAAAGCAAACTTTGCCAGGGATCTTCCTTTGCAGTCCCTCCCATCAAAGTGGACCACTAGGGGAAGCAGAGAAAGAGCCCTCCATATCCCTGGTGTGCCAACACTTCTAAGAAGAAAGGCAAAACATAAATAACACACACACTAAGCAGGGGTTTCCCACATTCTATATGAAGCACAGAAGCCGGGGATTTTATCTTAAATTTCTAACATGCACAGCACCTTCTCTCCAAAGAAATTTTATGGCTCCTTCCCAAAGTGAGAGAGAAGCACCACTATCTTTCCCCACCACATGCAACTCTTACATGTTATCATAGGTGCCAACTCCCTGGGTGCCTGAGCGCTCGCAAAATTCCCCATGAAGGGGCCAGCAACCCACAACTTTCAGTGCCACGGCTGTGCACGCTGCATGGCACCCACGGCCCCTGGCACCCACGGTTGCGAGGCCAAGGTACCTGAATGTTATAGAACACGGTTGCAAATCGAGTACCTGCCAAGATGACACTTGCCTCAGAAGAAAAAAGGCCACCGTCCAAGCAGCAACAACTGCTGCTCAAAGCTAAGAATTAGAAAAGCCTACATTTGCCCTTAGCAAATATAGTCGGAAATGCAAAGCGGTGAGATACGGCAGAGCATTTAACTTGCTTAAGAATGTGTCATAGGCAGGCGCAAATACTGTAGGTTGACAAATCTGCTGCATCACTTTAGATTTAGAAGCTATTTCAAGCTAATTGGAGCATTTACTCAGAGGTAAATGCAGCAGCTACTCATAAATAGTAGATTCTACAGCCGCTACATATTTACTTCAGATTATTGGAAAGCCTTTGGAAATAATGAAAAGCTACAAACTGGGGCAACATATTTCAACTCATTTTAAAAAAATAAAATACAAATTTAAGCATACTGAATTTCCTGTGGGCTTGCCTCTATTTCTCCCTAACATGTTGAAAAATGGACCACTAAGTACAAAGCTTTATTTGCAATTTATTTTATAATATATTCAGAGACAAAACGAAAATGCACAGGCTGAAGAGATTCATTCCTCCTTTTTTATAAGTAATTGTGAACAGATGTTATTTCACCGATAAAGGTAATTTGGCTGGCAATAATTCCAAATTTAAATTTTCCATTTCACTGATAGTAAGCATGCAGATGTAATGAATGACTCGGCAGATGTAATTATTGCCATCTTTCAGACTTAAAAGTATTTTTTCATAAAATACTTATACAGCAGTTTGCGATAATAAAATTATGCTAAATCTTCAAGAAATAATAGTTCTTGTATCAAAAGAAATAAGGGGTGAATTTGTTTAACAGTCTTCTCAGCACTTTTTTAAAAAAAACTTATACTAACCTATTGAAAATGTGCTGATACAAGTCCTTCTATTTTAAAAAAGTTACACATGCATATTTTATACCATGGATTTATGTGTGTTCGGGTTTATTAAATAACATGTTTATGCAAAATGCACTGTGTGTTGGTACTAAGAAGCATAATCATTTCATACTCCATTCTTAAGCAGAATATCAAGAAATAGTGTTTGCTACAAATGACACCCTGCTTCCAGATGCTAAGGAAGTTTCTTTCATTACATCAGATGCTTCTCTAAATTTCCATCTTTGCCAAGTTCCTAGCTGCCTCAATTTTTGTAACTAAGCAGTTTTGGTACAGGCTGAAGTCCCGCTGAATACCTGCTGTTTGCCTTCCTATCACTACACCTAGACTTCATGCAATCCTACTATCAGGGGATATCTAGGAGAAGAGACAAGCTGCCCATACTGAAAGCCAGCCTTAACAACTAGCAGGATGATCCGGACAGTGAAGCTACTCGGGGAGGAGAGCCCACATTGCAAGGGTGGGTCATTTGTATAGTCATTAGTTGCATCTATAACTGGCCAGTTGACACGCATCCAGTACTGTAACACTCATTTGCAGTAGTAGACGTTGTGCTGGGGTAGCAGGACTCATCTGACCTCCAGCTGGTTGTGTTGCTGTTGCTTACTGGGAGCTAGAAGGGGAGGGGCAAGGCGGCAGTAAGTTTGGCAAGGTACAAGAGAACCAGATTGGTTACGCCAGTGTGTTTGCAACATGTAGACCTTTCTTCCACCTTGCCTTTTTCCTTCTACCCCCTCCCACCCCAGTAAGCACCAGCATCGCAGCTGGCCAGAGTTCAGGTGAGCACTGCCAAGCCAACCCATCATCAACTACTGAATGTAATAATAATAATAATAATAATAATAATAATAATAATAATAATAATACCCTGTCCATCTGGCTGGGTTTCCCAAGCCACTCTGGGTGGCTTCCAGCAAAATATAAAGGTAAAGGGACCCCTGACCATTAGGACCAGTCGTGGACGACTCTGGGGTTCTGGTGCTCATCTCGCTTTATTGGCCGAGGGAGCTGGCATACAACTTCCAGGTCATGTGGCCAGCAAAATATAAAAACATAATAAAACATCAAACATTTAAAGCTTCCCAATATATGGATGCCTTCAGATGTTTTCTAAAAGTTGCGTAGTTCTTCATCTCCTTGACATCTGATGGGAGGGCATTCCACAGAGAGAGCACCACTGTCAAGAAGGTCTTCTGCCTGGTTCCCTGTAACTTCACTTCTCACACTGAGGGAGCCAACAGAAGACACTTGGAAGTGGACCTCAGTGTGTGGGCTGAACGATGGAGGTGGAGACACTCCTTCAAGCATACTGGACCAAGGCAATTTAGGGCATTAAAGGTCAGCATCAACCCTTTGAATTGTGCTAGGGAACCCTGCTATTGATAGTCTTTGTCTTCCTCTCATTACAAAGATCTACAATCATGAGACAGTCCTGCTTGTTTACCCCTGACACTCCAGAAAGCCCTTCTTGGTCATCACTACTGAAAATCAAGGTTTCCTAGCTTAACCTTTCTCCATTATGACTTAAAATATGGTACTACTAGCCAAAAAAGAAAAGAAAAGAAAAAGTCATTCCAGTTCAACCTCAAATAAGTTTCGTTCGTGCTGAACTTCCCCAAAAGACAAAGTTATTTTCAATCGATACAATTGTTTAATGAGGCAGTAAAATCTACTTGTAAGACACTGAACCGCTGAGTTCCATAAAACATGCAGAAATATCACACAGCATAAGGTTGGGGAAAGGGCTTGTTATTTCATACACGACGCTGAATTTAGTTCTAGCGCTGTAAAACTGAGCCTCTAAATCATCCAACTTTAAAACACCTTAGAAAAGTAATTAAAATTGTTTTTCCTGTAATGCTTGGCATGCAATTTAAAACAGCTTTACTGAATTACTGTAATCACATTTCTTATAAATATTGTAAAATAACAAATCCTTTGAAATTGAAAGCTTAATCCACAGAGTTGGAAAACAATTCCCTTAGAATATGAGAAGAACAGGTTATTCTGAAGATCCTACATTTATTATAATACATATGTGGTCCTCACAATATATGTCTGGAAAAAAACAAATGCCCAGAGCGAGGATTTATTCCAGCAAGGTTATGGATAAAATTCTGTCCTCAGTTATACCACTTGGAAATCAAGAACGCAGAAACTCTGAGACATCCAACAATGTTAAGTGACCCTTTCAGAACTTCCCAGATCATGGTCCTTAAAAGAGAGGTATTTTAATAGAAAACACCAGAGGAGAAAGGGGTTAGGCAAGAAAAGGCACTTAAACTTGTATGTGAAACTGTTTATACAACTTTTTAATTAAACTGCATGTATTAACATTAATAGAAATAAAGGGCTCGATCCAAATAATTCCCTTCCATTCAGCATCTGCAGGACAAAATGGAAAAGGCAATTTCTCCTCCCCCCTGCACCACCTGTGAAGCTGTTCTGGGGGGTCCCCAACCCTATAAAGCAGATTCAGCAGGTGAAAGATGTGGGAGGATTGGTGAAAAATCATTCCCCCTTTCAGTCTCCAGGAGGGTTATATAATCCAGCAGTCCTGAGAACGCCGAAAGAGACCATTGGATCTGATTCAAAGTAATGTATGCTTCTTCAGAATGGTGGTGTTTGTTTGTTTGTTTGTTTTTGAGGAAGAGAGGGAGTTGGGTGGCTGAATACATAAAATCTCAGCTACATAAAAAATCTTGGGAGTGCTCCATTTTTGCCTAGAGGCACTTCTAACTTTGGTAAAGCAGCTTCCCAGTATGAACCTATGAAAATGACTGAACAAACAATGAGACCGTTCTTTCTAACATATATGTGCATGTGTGTGTGTCCTGTTCCAGCCAATCCATTCCCCCAAACCTTCCAACCAGTTGCCAATGTTTTCCTCCCCCCTTTTCGGACACTCAATGCCATTGAGTTATTACGGGTCTGCTTGGAGGGTTTTTCCTATTTTTTATATACTCTGCAAATGTATTGAGTTACTCCAAGCCTACTGATACCTCTTCTTTCATGAATGGATGCTGTACTTTTGCCTGTCGAGGCATCGATACACAAGTAGGACACTGCAACCAAATGTTGTGCACCAGAATGCTTCTGGATAGGGTTTCAGCCAGTTCCCATCCACCCTATGTTTCCTCCCCACTGCCTCCCTCCCCAGAAAAACCCTAGTCAGCTGGCATTTCATGCCCATTGGGCATGTTCAGTCCTCACTGTAAAACAACCTAAGTCCCCAGCCCTGCTTTTCTGACAACAGAGAGCTGGGGACTAATGGATCAAGCTCTGACTCTACTGCATTTTTCCCCCTTCTCTTCCCATTAGGCACAGCTTAAGATTTTAACTTTAACTGATTGCAGCATCTGAGAACTGGAAGGGGGTATCTATATTCCCCCATCACCCCTTGCGTCTGCCACTAGGGCTGGGTTTCTGAGAGACAGCAGAACCAGCCACCAGCCAGTGAGAAAGTCACACATCTAGCTGTGTCAACAGAGACTCTGCCACAAAATGGCATTCCTCGGACCGTCAGATAACTGGTGTGTGTGTGTGTGTGTGACTTGTACAAACCTGTGCCATGCTGCAGTGACGGTTGCTTCACTGTCTTGTTTTATCATGCTGCAAATACATTGCAAACCGCTTTGAGAATTTCAATCACTAGATAGGATGTAAAGACTGCTAAATAAATAAACTTATTAAAACCACAGATCAGTCACCTTTCCGTTCTGACAACGGGCTTTTCTGACTGCTGGTTATCATCAGCTTAACTTTGTGACAGGTGCAGAAGTTGCAGGGAAGCTAAGTAGCTTGTGGAGGAAAGATCTTATCCTCAGAGAATAAAGCCATATTTTCCAGTTGACTGGCTACATCTAATAACCAAGCCATAAATATTTCCAACCTCACATATTTTAAGCAAACATCAGGGATGATTAACATAAATATTATTTATCATTCCACTTTTTTCATTAAAGCGCTTTTCCATTTAACATTCCCGCACCCCACTCAAACCCTCTTTCCATCTCGGATTGTTCTAGCAGAGCATATTTGTCACCACGTATCAACCTCCTGTTCTTCTTAATTCAAGCCTTGCTATCTTCATTAACCAGTTATGTTAAGACGTGCAGTGATTGTTCCTTATGTACAAATAAGCTTGCCAATGGTTTGGGCAAGTACATAATGCAAGATTCCTACCAACACGCACATACACACAGAGAAGGCTAAATAAAAATAAAAATAAATCTTTATACTATGGCTGCCAGAGCAGGAAACTAGGAGGCTTCTGAATATTCCACCCATTCCTTTAACCCAGGGCTAGAGCCATATTTAATTTCAAGCATGGGTAAACTCCAACCAGATCTCTGGGTTGGAGTACAAGGGCTAAATGAAGAGCCAGGAAGCATACTGCCTCCCTGTTGCAACTCAGAGATAGTAGCATACCTTGCCACATAACTGGACTATCCAGCTCAGTACTGTCATCACTGACTGGAAGAGGCACTCCAAGGAAACAAGACATGAGCCTTTCTTCAGTCCTATTTGGAGATGCCACAGAGAGACTGAGCCTGGGACCTTTTGCAAGAAAAGCGTATGATCTACTGCTGAAAAATGGCGCTTCCCGTGCAACACATTTATAACAAGGGTGTCATTCGTATGAGGAAAGATCGCACCAATGCTTTTCGCAGACAACAGCTGCTAACTAGCAAGTTATTTGCAACTAGGCATATTAAATAGCTTTCTTTGATGGCAACTCGTGCATTTCATCACCATCAGTTATGTGAATGTTCACCTCTAAGCACAGCCAATGTCACTATCAACAATCTAGATTGTTAAAATACAGGCAAGCAAATATATAAATTGTTGCAGTAAATGCTGCTGCAACAAAGCTTTCACTGTGCATAATGAAACAATAGAAATCATCTTCCTAATAAGTTTAGCCACTGTTGAGTTACTTGCGTAACAGTATTTTCTCTTTCTCTCTCTCTCTCACACACACACTCCCATAACTGACAGGCAGTGTCACAAATATATGCTTAGTTCTGCTCGGCATTGCTGTGCTCGTTAATTTAACGAACTATCAAGAGAATATGCTTAGAATGGGCAAGCACTATCTCTCAAATTTCATTTAATTAAACTCTGCTCCAGCAGTATGACAGTCAGCATTTCATGATGGGAATTGTTTTAAGGATGAAGGTAGAAAATGTTTCAAAGTAGTCCTGCGAAAAACATGAAAGCATAATCTAAAATTACCCTTGCACCCGCTGTAATTTATCTCCAATATTAAAGATGTTATTTCCAAAGTTGGTAATTAATTGGATTCCACAGAGAAATTATTCAGACATTCCTGATAGCAAAACGATACACAAAGGCACAAAACATAGTGCCAAAGGACAACTATAAACAACCACTGCGACTCTCCCGAATTACTACAATCATTGAGCTTAATGTAAAATGAATGCTGGCTGGCTTTTGTATGTAGCCATTAGTCTGCAGCAAAAAAGATTGGCATTGGATTTTGATTACATTGCCTTAATAAAAAGTAATGAGAGTGGCTCATGCTCTGGTGGTTTTCCTTTAAGTGATACAGTGCAGTAAGTTTGCAAAAGGCCACCATGCCACAAGTTGATTAAGGGTGACACCTCGCCTGAGAAAGGCCACATTATGGTAGAGACGGATTACTGCGCTGGTATTGCCCAGGCAGCTAGCAAAGCCTTCTAACTAAACACTTTCAACCAAGCTACGTCTAGTCTCGCTTAGCTTTCAAGACGTACCGTCGATTCGGCTAACCAGTTCTTCCAGCATTTTCACTTTCTTCTGAATACCAGGCTGAGCAAAGGTGTAGTTATCCTAAGGAGACAAGATCATAAAGCAAGCATGTTGACAAAGAGATACGAACACAGTGGCTTCAAAAAAGAAACAGCTGAATGAATGTCTTGCTGGCAGCTGACTTCAGCCTTGCAGAATGACCAGCTGAGAGTGGGTAAAATTACCATTCAAAACACAGTAGGTATCTCAACAGAGGCTCTGTCCAATTTGCTTAGGTAAAACATGTTTTCTAACATGCGTATCAATAACAAACAGAAATATGTCTATTAGGAATTATCATGCAAATGGCCACGGTTCGTTGCTAGATTATTTCTCTTCCTTTCAGTGGCTGTGGGGAGAGACATGATAAACTCCTCAAGAACATCAGGCATTCCCAAGAATTTCACACCTTACAACGGAATAAAGAACCTGTAGCACCCCGAGTATTGTTGACTACAACTCCCATCACCCCCACCTTTGGTGATCCTGGTTAAAGTTATATGAGGAGTCCAACATCTAGAAGTCCACAGGTAACCCACCCCTGTGTATTTTTTAAATCTGGAAACTGCCCGGTTGATAAATTCCATAGCATAACTTTCCACCGTGGGTAGCAAACCTGCAGGCTATATTAGGCCGACCACACCAGCCCCCCGGTCCCCTAATCTAATCTACTAGATTGCCCTTTGATTCCCCGCTTTTGAAGCTCCCTGGAATTGGAGGGGGCAAATTCAAAAGTTCTCACTGGCTCACATCTGGGTGGGATCAGGATACAGATTGCTTCTTCTCCCAGCTCACCAGATCTTTCATATCCACTGAGAAGCTGAGACAGGCAGCAGACTGCCAAGCTCTCCATCCCAGTCCCACATCAGGATACAGGTCACTCGCCAGGTCAGCAGGCGAAGAAGCAATCCACTTTCCATAACAGTGCACAACCTCGTGTGAATGTTTTGTGTGTGCATGCATGTGTGTGCAACATGTCTGCAATATACCCATGCATATGCCAGCTGTAAAAAAAAAAAGGAAAGGTAAAGGGCCCCTCGCCCTTTAAGTCCACTCGCAAACGACTATGGGGTTGCGGCGCTCATCTTCGCTTTACTGGCCAAGGGAGCCGGCCTTTGTCCGCAGACAGTTTTTCCGGGTCATGTGGCCAGCATGACTAAGCCGCTTCTGGCAAAACCAGAGCAGCACAGAAACGCTGTTTACCTTCCCGCCGGAGCAGTACCTATTTATCTACTTGCACTTTGATGTGCTTTCGAACTGCTAGGTTGGCAGGAGCTGGGACCAAGCAACGGGAGCTCACCCCACCATGGGGATTCGAACCGCCAACCTTCTGATTGGCAAGCCCAAGGCTCAGTGGTTTAGACCACAGCGCCACCCGCGTCCCATTATACCAGCTGTAGGTATCTACAAATAGGTTCTTAAATTTTGCTCCATTGTGTTATTGGCAGTAATCAGAAAGGGATCAGATCAGACCAAAAATAAAATAAATTGGGAGAAATTTATTTCCATCAGTAAACAAAAATGAAGAAAATATACAAACCGGCCAAAACTGAAATATAATAAAATGTATGCATAAAATATAAGAAAGCAATTCATAAATGGAAAACAGTATTAAATGAGCAAACAAAAATATGTATTCAAACAGCATGTATATTAATAAGCGATAAAACTTCCACCAGTCCAAACTTGTTAAAAGCTTACTAAATTCCTAGCCTTATAGCAGTTTAACCTACAGATTAAGGGGAGGGGTTATAGCTACAAATTAAATTAGAGATCCATGAAACTAGCTTCTGTGGTCTCAGGGGGAAGTTGAGAAAGTTGTCTCCAGGATCTAGTGTATAGGATCAAGCAAAGTACAAATGGAAACTAAATACATACAAAAAAATAAATAAAAGGAAAACATTTTTAATCGGAACAGTGAGGTGTGTGCCACACAAGGGAATAAACAGAAAATGAACTCAAAATCAAAACCTATGAAAACTGCATCTATTCGAAACTGTTCATCAGCCAAGTAGTCAAGCCCCTAATGGTGAATTCAGAGAAAACGGTGAAGAACAGCTTCCAAAACTGAAGCAAGGAAAAAAACAAAACAAAACTTCTCTCAAAGAGAGCAAAAAAAAAAAAAAAAGCGAACTGGTCTCCAAAGGCTTCAGAATATGCAAAAATCTATTGCAAAAACTTGAGTCTAGGCAAAAATAAAATTAAGAAAAGAAAAAGGAGTGAGCTGCAGCACAGAGTACAGTCTCTTTTTGGTCCCTGCTGAAACCCAAACTTGTCAGCATTGTGATTTGTCTTTTTCTCTCAACTCATTTTTTCTCACTCACATGCAGTTCAGTGAAATGGCAGGAAATGGAACAAATACCTACAGAAACACTTTTCCATTGTTTCTTGGGTTGATGCAAACCCAAGTCTTATCAAGGGACAGGGGGACTCACAAAAGTCACCCAGTGTGGCTACTTGCGAGGAGTGCCGTATTTTTCGCTCCCTAAGACACACCTGAACATAAGACGCACCAAGTTTTTAGAGGAGGAAAGGGGGAAGTTGTGCAGCCCCGTTTTTTTGAGGAGCTTCTTTTCAGCTTTTTTGAGGATCAAAGTTGTGCAGCTTCTTTTGCAAAGGGAAAAGCCCTTTTTTGAGGATCAGCTCACAGTTGTGCAGCTTCTTTTGCAAAGAGGAAAAGCCCATTTTTATGGGGTTCAACTGGGTTCTGCAGCTTCTTTAGGAAAGGAAAGGGAGCTCACAGTTTTCAGACAGATAATCTAATGCAGCTTCTGGGGAAACAAACAGCCTTTGCAAAGGGGGAAAAGGGTGGTCGTGGGCCTCATCGGCTGCGAAGCGCCCAGTCCATCCCGGGGGTTAGGATGCCCCCGCAGCGGTTGGGGTCGGGAAGAGCGTCCCGCACCCTGGGTCCCCGGCTGTGCAGCTTCTGTAAAGGGGGAGTGGGGGTGAAGGGACGACGGAGCCGGGCTTAGGGGACATGCCCCAACCGGGATGTAAAGGGAAAAGCCTTTGATGAGCCTAAGTTCTTTTTTGAGGATCTGTGAGTATTTGAAGCTCACTTGGAAGTTGGGGGAAAGAAGAAAGGCAGCCCGCCTCCCTCCCTTCGGGAGACGAAAGAAATTAACTGTTTAAGTGAGCAATAATTGATAGAAAGTTCGGGAATTTTTTGCTGAGATCTCCCTTCGGGGGTTAAGGGAATCTCCTTTTGAAGTTTTGGCCCTTCGGAGAAATGGCGACGACCGGGACTTGGGAAAAAATTGAAACAAAGGGAGGAAGAGACAGGAGGACTCTCCCTTCAGCTTTGTGTTTCATTGGTATTGAACTGGTTTAGAGGATGAGGAAAGTTGTGCAGCTCGGAAACTCTTTGAGTGGAATTTAAGTAAAAAGAATCTACATTCCAAAGAGCTTTTCAAAAGTTTTAAAAGAATCAAACCTTGGCAAAGAGCTGGGAGGGGTGCTTGAAGGATGCTTTGAAGTGGCTGGGCAATCCGGGAAAAGGGGTTTCTGGGGGTGGCAGCCCTGGAACGGGAAATTTCAATACAGTCCGAGGTGGCAGCTCGGGGCAGCATGGAATTAAGATTTTTCAAGAAGAAGAAATTGGCATAAAGGAACGGAGGCCCAAAGGAAAGGAACACCCTGAGCGATGCAAGGTTGGTGAGAATTCTGGATTTGTGGACACTGGAAGAAGATAATTGGAGATCCGGTTCTGGTGAAAGACAGAAAAAGACAATGGACAGAGGGGGAGTGGGTTGAAGCATTAAATGTATAATCCAAATGGTCTCAGTATCCGAAAGCGGAGTGTGAAGTCTGTTAATCATAAGTTTACTTTAAGTAAGAAAGGAGATATTGAATTTTGTAAAGCGCATGATAAAGGATAGAAGAAATAAGTTTAGTTATAAGAATATTTGGTTATGATTTAGGTTATAATAGTAAGATTAAGATAATTGTGTTATTTTTAAGTAAAGTTAAATTTTTTATAGAGTAAAGTTGTTGGAAATAGTATATTGATTTAAAACGAAGGTGAAAAGGCGGGGGAACAGCAAGATTCGAAAGTAGAAATTTTTTTTTTGTAAGGTATATAAATAAGAAGAAGAATCCTCATTATGTGTATTTGTATTTGTTTTTGTATTTGTAGGTGTGGGGCGGGTTTGTGTTATTTTATGAAAAGTCAATAAATTCTGTTTTAAAAAAAAAGAAAGAAAAAAAAAGAAAAAAAAAAGAATATTCAACAA
Organism: Lacerta viridis; assembly: GCA_900245905.1. NCBI lineage: Eukaryota > Metazoa > Chordata > Lepidosauria > Squamata > Lacertidae > Lacerta > Lacerta viridis. The sequence goes on from OFHU01004443.1 coordinate 54,389, forward strand.
TGGAGGCCTGGGCAAGGGGGCAGGGCAGAAAGGGAACTTTATCTCTCTCGCGATCGCTTGCTGATCAGCTGTTCAGCGGCTTCCTTTCAATACCCCCTTCTCTCTTTGTAAAAAAAAAAAGCACAATCTGCTTTTGGCCCCTGGGCAATTCAGCTCCAGGGACCACCATTCGCTCCATAAGACACACAGACATTTCCCCTTACTTTTTAGGAGGAAAAAAGTGTGTCTTATGGAGCAAAAAATACGCTAACTTCTTCACACTGGTGCATTATCTATAGCTCAACTAAGGCCTTGTCAGAATTTGTGCTTCTTACATTCCAAAAAGAGGCAGGGAATCAACCCTTAAGGTATGTATTCAGACCTGCTTCACTCATGAGCCAGTTGACCAGTTTTTCTTCCATTCCACTGCACAGTTTCTAGTGTGCTCATCTTCACCATAGAGATAATCGCCTCCAAAATTGAGCTCAGTAGCAGTTTCCACACGTACCACTGGTAAGATGTGCCTAAAGGAGCTGGTAAATTAGAACACTGTCCTCAGGCCAAAAAGGGTTAGATTTTCCCATTTCCCTAAAATTATTTTCCCAAGAGTCTGAAGCTTCATATGCCCTAAGTAGCATAATGTAGAAGCAGTACTTAAATAAGAAATGTGCAAGAAACTGCCTTTTCTTCAAAGTATCACATATTCTTGACAACACATCTGTTTTCTTGATAACTTGTTATGTATCACAAGCTTAAACATTCTGCACAACACTATTTACAATTGGAGCGGAGCAAAATAGTTTTTGTGCTCTGAAAAGGAATAATGGCCACAAAGAAATTGGAAGCTCTGATCTTAAGTGGTGAAAATAATTGTACCCTGCTCCCAGGTAAGTCTGTAAGATCCAGGTTCTTTTTTCAGTGCTTCAGAACAGAATAATATTCGAGCCACATTAAAGCTTCCACTCCGCTAACCACTTATCAAGCCTAATTCCCCATCTTTAAATCCTCACTGGTTGCTGCAAGACATGTTTTACAAACCAACCTTTCAACAGGAAGGCACATTCTATGAAAGATGAGGAAACTTCAGAAAGGAATGGCAACAAAAACAAAGGGAGAGTTTTAATGCGGTCAGCGACCACTTGCAGTTAGCAAAGGCAGTAAGGTGCATCTGTCAATAGCTTAATAAAACTGGCAGTGAAGCGTAAAGCAGCCACAATCTCCCTCTGCTCTCACAGGGTCTCAAAATGTATTCACAAATGAATCTGATTGATTACGAAGTAAGCGATGCTCTGTGCCGAAATTGAAACTTGCCTCTCTACGGCAGCTTTTTGGAGCACTTCTAAGTTATTGGCCATTCATCTTTGGACCAGTGTATATTCATGAGCATCAGTGAAGGCAATGGAAGAATCCCTTCCACAAGGTAAGCCAACCATGTGTAGTGGACTGCCATACAGACCAGAATTTTTTTCTTCTTCTTCCCAGCATGTTTCCTGGACAAAACTGTGTAACTGCCCTGCTGAATGTGACCAAAGACTTATCCTTAGTCCAACATCCTTTCCCCTCCACTGGCCAATCAAATGACTCTGGGGAAGCCTACAAGCAGGATATGAGGAAAACAGCCCTCTGTGTTACTCCCCAACAGTTGGCATTCAGAGCTGCTTTGCGTCTGATCCTGGAGAAAGTGCATAGGCATCATGACTAGTTGCCGTCGATAGCCTTATCCCAGATCACACTGATTTGCTACTTACAACTGTTCCTGGACTTGGAAAGCTTGACTGCAGTGACCATGCACTGTTGACTTCAAGGATAGATTGCTGCAATATGCTCTACGTGGGGCTGCCCTTGAAGATGTTTCAGAAGCTGCAGTTTGTGCAAAATGCAGTGGCTAAGCATATGACAACCTACCAGAAGCGTGTAACACCTATCTTGAAAGAACTGTATGGTGCGCTTGTGTTAACATATAAAGCATAGGCAACCTGCCCAGAAGGGAATAAGACCCTCCGGCTGAAAATGTTCCCCCCCATTCCTGGGCAACAGAATGAGCAGCTGCAGAGAGTTTATTCCTGCCAGAAAGAAACCTGCCAGTTAACACAAGACTGCACAGAAGTTATGAAGACTGTTTGGCCTCATCCCTGACCAGAAACACTCACAATAAAATAACAATCATATCAGAATAATCTACTTTTAAAACAAAGAAAAGAAAACTGTCCACCAACATGTGGAAAAACAGTATGTTTTCAATCAAGCTGAAGAAAGGTTGTACTGGTGCACACCGGGAAGGAGAACCAATTTCAAAATGTACCTCATAAATAGCAATGTCCTGTTTACATTTCACATTTTTTAAAATATGGTGGCATCTACTGCCTTATTCTACTCATCAGGTATATTCTTTTTCAACACCCTTAATGCTGTTCGTGGCCACAACACTAATCAGTTACCCCAATGGTTAGAGAAGGGGAAATCAATTTACCTGAATGCCATCAAGCAGTTTACTCATGCACCAGAAACTGTCAGCTTCAATGTTCTGCAGCACTTCGGCGGGCAGACTGGAAACATCAAAATTTTCCACTTCTTCTTCTGTTTGGTAAAAGAGAGAGGAAAAAGAAGATACACCAATGAAGTGCACGGAATAAACAAAAGGTTTACACACATATACAAGATATAGCAATCACTAACCTTATCTATAAACATTAAAACGTATGACCTTTACTAAGGACTAAAAGCACTATTTAGCTAAACCTGGTGTTTTCGAACAATCATTCACCCCTGATATTGAAATGCACAGGAGCTCTAAAAAAAAAATCAAATCAAATCCACTGTGGAAACTCTAAAGGACTATGGCACACCACCATAAAAATCTGAAAATGCACAAAATCTATCCACAACTAATTCCAGCCTATTTCACATCACAACTTCCAAGGCCAACCAAGATCACCCTCTAAAGATTACGTGTGTTGAGTTAGGATTGCAAGGGCACAGAGAGATGTAGAAATGTCCTCAAGAGAAATATCACACCTGTGGCACTTGGGGAGACATATTTGTTGCAGTATACTGTACACAGAGCCCCATTAATAATTAGCTACACTGAAGGACAAGTTCCAGTTACATTTTCTGCTCCAAGCCCTAATACATCAGCAAACAAGTGTGAATAGATACCAGCAATGAATAAGTTTATCAGAATTGTAATTGCTGCAAAATTAATTGATATAAAGTTACGTTCTTCCCGCGACTGCAATCTACTGATGTCCAACCCCACCCTCTGGAAAAATAATGAAATGTTTGTTAAGCGGCAGTTGTTGCTTAGCTTAGATTTACTTTTACTAGTGATGGCAAAGAAAAGATATCAAAACCAATCTTGATAGCTGTTTTTGACCAATGCCGTACTTGAGACTCTAGACTAAATTTGCAATTCAATCCATTATAAGCAAACCCAAGTGTGCCTGACTCTGCATGAGTCTGTGACCCTAAGATCTGTTTTCCTGCCAAACAGCAACACACCTCAATTTCCATATGCGAAACCACGGTAATAACAAAGTAATTTTTCTTATGTCACAGAGTAATGGTGCATTTTAGAACAGCTGCTGCAGTCAGTGAAGTGAGCCCCAAGTCAGGACAAAACCAGACCTATAGTTCTTCTTTTATGTTCAGCAGGAGTAAGATCTGTATTGGCTAGCCAATGCCAAAAACTGAATGCTCTACAAGAGGGCAACCAAGATGATCAAGGGTTGGAAATCATGCCTTATAAGGAACAGTTGAAGGAGCTGAGTATGTTTAGCCTGAGAAAGAGGAGACTGAGAGAATGTATGATAGCCATCTTCGTATATCTAAAGGATTATCACATGGAAGAGGGAACAAGCTGGAGAGTAGGACTCGAACCAATGGCTTCGGGTTGCAATAAAGGAGATTCTGACTAAACATCATGAAAAACTTTCTGACAGGAAGAGCTGTTCAACAGTGGAATCTCAGGAGGTTGTGGACTCTCCTTCCTTAGAGGTTTTTAAGCAAAGGCTGGATGGCCACCTGTCATGGGTGCTTTAGCTGAGATTCCTGCATTGGAGGGGGTTGGACTAGATGACCCTTGGGGTACCTTCCAATTCTGCAATTCTGTGATTCTATTCTATGACCTGATTCATACCAGACATTTTTGCCTGGCTGGAAAGCTCCCAATGCAGTCATAACCTCGTGTTGCGTTCGCTGCAGGTTCCGAGTGGCGCAGGTTATGAACGTGCCAAACCCGGAAGTACCGGAATGGGTTACTTCCGGGTTTGGTGGTTCACGCATGCGCAGAAGCACCGAATCACGACCCGTGCGTGGGCAGAAGCGGAGCTGCAGGTTGCGGACTGCTTGTAATGCGAACGGGGCTCCGGAACGGATCTCGTTTGCATCTAGAGGTACCACTGTAATGCATTTTGCTTGTCCGGTTGGCGGACAGAGAGGAGTGTGGGTATGTACAGAAACTAACTACTATGCAAATGGAAAATCTACATTAATTGCTCTTCTCACTTTCGCCTCCGGTCCTCACCGCCACTATTGGTACGTAGCCCTGAGAAAGCTGCCCAGTAGGGAATGAACCTCTCAAGCTGAAGAGGGTTCCCCATCCCTGTGGAAAGGGGAAGAGAGAGAAACAATTCTGAGAGGCTGTGTTTGCAGATACCTCTTAGCCTGATGATCCATCTAGCATTCAAACAAAAAGAATGTCCAAAGTGTGTAAATGTTATTCCTCTGGCCTTTAAAAAAAAGGTTTCAAAATCTTAAGAACTACCCGTCTCTGCAGTGCAATCAGAAAGTAAACTCTGGGGTGTGTTCAATCAGAGTGGTTAGTTATTTGCCCCATTTTGTCTTCTATGTCCAATTTCAGCCAAGACTGCCAATGTTCTGCTGGCTGGGCCTGTGTATTTAACTGGTTCTTATCAGGCAAGAATGAGCAGGTGGAACTCTTTCATCTTCAGCCGCAAAGACTCAATGGGGAGGAAAGCCTTCATCTGCTGGTTTCTGGGTATTATATCCTACTAGATGGCACAGGAATGCTACCAGAGAAAAAGCTGTCAACTGTAAATTCACTAGCAGATCTGCAGAGCACAGAGGGAGAGAGAGTGTGTAGAATATGATGAGCAATCCATACAGACTCATTAAGAATACAGAATAAGGGACCATTTGAGAAAAGCAGAGCTAATGCTGAGAATGGAACTGCATGAATAATGTAATCCTTTTAGAAGCAGTGTTAAGATGTCTTTTAGGGCGATCAACAAGTTTAATCCACAAACGCTGCAGCATAAGAATTAAACAGTATGTAGATTTTTTTTTTTTACTTTTCTAAGTAGCAGGACAACATGCATCTTTGTCAATATCTGGGTGGATAGGAAGATATCACTGTACAAAAAATCCCAATTATAATGTCTCACAGCAATGTCTCTCATTTTCTTCAGCTTCCTGCGGCGATTCTCATCACGCTGTCTGTGTAAGTGTGGAAGATAGCAAAATAGCTGCCTAAAGAAAAACTGCTGTGACATGCTGATCCAAGTGCTACGGTTGCTGCAAGCACTGCTGTTAGCTGCTGTTTACTCCTTCACAGAATATTATCCTATTCTTGTGAAAATCTCCTCTGGGCAAAAAAAAGAAAAGAGTAATTCATTTAGAAGGGCTTTAACAAGACGCCTTCTCCACAGGAAGCAGCAAAGCAACACAATGAAAAGTGAATTAATTACAGTTTGCAACATCTCAAGATGCATTACTGAATGGTGAAATTGAGAGCAAGTCCAGTGATGGTCTTTTGGTGGTTCAAAAGCACCAAAAAGTACAATCAAATTGTTTGGTTGTTGCCTGGATTGAAAAGACTACCACCTATACTCCAGGATGGTCACCATCACTGATAGGTGCCTGAGATGAATTTTTACAGATTTATGAAGTCCGAAAACATACAAGCTTTGCTTTCATAGCAAGCTACAAATCCGAGAAAGAGACATGCAGCTGTTCTGGTGTCTGGGCTGCAGTAGTTTATTGATGCCATTAAATAAGCACTTTCTTCAAGAACTGCCTACTGCTATCTCACAATGCATGATGCAACACTGTTTTGAGTTTCTCTGATCCTACACACAACCTGTTAAAGCTGATCAGCTTACAACACATCACGTCGACTTTCCCCATAGTAGCTGCGTGTTCCTCATTAATAACTATTTTGAGCCTGAAAAGGAATGACATTTCAAAAATAATTTGTATCTGCGCTTCTCAAAGGTTTTGAAGTAGGAGCCACCTGTATGCAACTTTGTGGGACCCACTTGTAAACGAAACTCGGTACCTTTCCAGCTCTACTCCCCCCTTTTAAAGCAAAAATAAATAAAAATGCAGGAATATGTATCTTATTTTTCTTTCTTTCTTAATGTTAATAGATGTGTACATAGAATTCAATCAAGCAGGACATATATAGAGGGAGGGGGAGCTGCTCTCTTAAAAGGGCTACAGAGCAGTAATGGCATGTTGCTGTCTTGGGGAGGGGGGGGGGAACTGGAAATAAAGAAAGACCCACTAGTGGGGCCCACTAGTGTCATGACTCACAGTAAGAACATCTGATTTATGTGCTGCTTTGAATCAATTCACCAACTCATGTTATAAACAAGCTATAAAACATTTTCGGATTCACAAAGAATACTGAATAAAATGCCACTTCTGTTTCAGTGATACTAAATCACAAAAAGGCTTCAAGATGTGGAAGAACAAGTAAACAATGCACTATGAAAGGAATTTAATTTTTAGATGCCATTTACTAAATGCCCTTGACCACTGCTCTGCCTTGATATATTCAGATATATTAAATTGCCAATACTTAGCTAATTAAAAGCACCTTTGGATAAGTGAAAGTGAATTCAGAAAGCTCCTTTAGTATGAACAATGAATCAAAGACTCATAATTTGTATTTTAATTTTTCATAAGGAAATACACAGCATGCAACAGAATGTTTCATTAGCATAACCTAATTACAGAGCAACTCATTATTCCACAAGTCACTGTTAATACTGTTACTAGGATTATAAATATGTTTACAAAATGGGGGAGGGGGGGATCAGTCAAGAATTACATTTTGCCACAACCCTCAACTATTAAACTTTTGTAATCAATCTGTTCTAATTACTACTCAACACAGAAAGTTACTGTGGGTTCAATTAAACATTACAAAGCTAACCCTTCCATGGTTGCAATTAATTCAGATTCGTCGTTTCTCAAAATGGCCTGGTTTCATTCAAATGAAAGAACTGTTTACAATTTTATGGTAACATATACCAAGAAGTTCTACGGCTGCACAAATATGATTTGCTATGCTGATACATCAAAACTGTACACTTTAAGTGGAGCAGATCGTTAGGCCTATGACGTTTGCCTCACTATTTGCTAACAATTATTAGTCAATGATGCTAGGAATGTTGCCAGAGAATCTGCTAAAATGATTTGTGCACAATTAACTACAGTGGTGCCCCGCTAGACGAAAATAATTCGTCCTGCGAAAATTTTCGTCTAGCGGGTTTTTCGTCTTGCGGAGCGGCAATGACAGCCGCGCTCCGCAAAACGAAAAAAAAAGACGAAAATTTTTCGTCTTGCGAGGCAGCCCCATAGACTTTTTCGTCTAGCGGGGCAGCCTTCCGCTAGACGAATGCCTTCGTCTAGCGAGTTTTTCGTCTAGCGAGGCATTCGTCTAGCGGGGCACCACTGTACTTGCCTGCAAAAGGGAAGTGAACTGGACTTTCTGCTTTGCAAAACAGTGGTACCTTGGGTTACAGAAGCTTCAGGTTACAGGCTCCACTAACCCAGAAATAGTACCTCGGGTTAAGAACTTTGCTTCAGGATGAGAATAGAAATTGTGCGGCGGCCGTGGGAGGCCCCATTAGCTAAAGTGGTACCTCAGGTTAAGAATGGACCTCCAGAACTAATTAAGTTCTTAACCCGAGGTACATGACATAACGTGAATACAATGTTCCACAATGGAGGAAGAGACGGTTACAGTCAAACCTCGTTCTGCGTCCGCCTCCGCTTGCGTCCGCTTTGGCGAACATCCGCGGCAAACCTGGAAGTACTGGAATGGGTTACTTCCGGGTTCTCCGCTTGTGCATGCGCAGAAGCGCTAAATCGCACTGCGTATGCGCAGACGCGGTGCTTCAATGTGCGTCATTTTCGAGTTGCAGCGGGTCCTCCGGAACGGATCCCCGCCATACCTGGAGGTTCCACTATACAGTATATGCAATAGTTGGAAAGGTACAAAATATTTTCATGAGGGGATAATTCAACCAACAAGTTGCATGGATATATGCTTGACCTCTGCTTCACACTGTCTACAAATGTGCAGGAGCACATTCTGACAGGTGTATTGGAACCAGGATATACAAAATAGGCAGCACACTCTTGAACCATGGTAAGGAATTTGGGAAGCTAATCACAAAACATTTACAGAGTAAGGAAGATGTACGAGTTAGAGCAGGGGTAGGCAACCTAAGCCCAGGAGCCGGATGCGGCCCACTCGCCTTCTCAATCCGGCCCGCGGACAGTCCGGGAATCAGCATGTTTTTACATGAGTAGAATGTGTCCTTTTATTTAAAATGCATCTCTGGGTTATTTGTGGGGCCTGCCTGGTGTTTTTACATGAGTAGAATGTGTGCTTTTATTTAAAATGCATCTCTGGGTTATTTGTGGGGCCTGCCTGGTGTTTTTACATGAGTAGAATGTGTGCTTTTATTTAAAATGCATCTCTGGGTTATTTGTGGGGCATAGGAATTCATTCTTTTTTCCCCCTTCAAAATAAAGTCCGGCCCCCCACAAGGTCTGAAGGACAGTGGACCGGCCCACAGCTGAAAAAGGTTGCTGACCCCTGAGTTAGAGCTTTCCGAATGACAAAAACAATTCCCGCTGAAGGAATATCTCTCAGGAGCGTGCAACATTACAAGCATAATTTCGGAGAACTAGATTACATACTTTCCTGATAGTAGGTGCAATTGAGCTCAGTGAGGCTTACTTCAGAGTAGTTAAGCATGGGACTGCATTGCCGAATTATTGTGACTTAATAATATCTTGAATCTGTCAGAACCGATTCCTTTCTTCAATGATGGTGCACTTTTAATATATGTGCCACCTCATTTATTTTACAAAAAGGTCAGATATAGATTTCGGTATATAGATTATCGTTCCATTCTTTATTTTGCATATGATAACCAACGCAGTTTTGCCAAGCCAAGAGAAAAGGTTTAAAGGGAAAGTAATGCTCATCTGCAGCAGATGCATGCAACAAAATAGCATTCAACTGTGCTTATAAAACAGCTGGAATCTAAATATGACTAAGCGGACCTGCAGCTCTCTCTTGAGCCATTATGGCTGTAAAACCAAGGATCAAGATCTGGGAAGTTCTCCGTTTCTGTGCTTGCAGCCTAAAGCTTTCTTCTCTCTACAATGCATAACAAGCATTTATGACTAGGTCTCTGACTTTTTCAAATAATGTCACAATCCAAACTTTTGGTTTGTAAACAAGATCTTGCAAGTGTAAAACATCTCGTTCTTCAGGCACATTGCTCCAGCAACTTTATTTGAAAATGAGACCGGGAAACCACATCGATTTATACCAAAAGGTTTGCTAAAAACTTTCCAACACACCTAAATATCAAGAACTATCATATGCAGAAAGGAAGCGTTGCATAAATAGATATGCAGAAGAAGCTGCCGGGGTTGACAAGATATCGAACGACAGCTAGAAAGTGCAACAGAGCACTGAGACTTCCAGAGTCAATATGGCTTTTAGAATGAATAAACCTCACTCAAATAATTATATCGCATGAAGCTGCTCTGTTTAAGTAAGTAGGTCAAACAGCACAAAAATTACTATTTTTACTGCATGTGTGAAATGAAGTGGTACCAATTGGAGGGAACTACTCCCAACCAAATGGCCTCTTTAGTTTCAAATGCACAGCAGTTAAACATAAAGTGCTTCAAAAAGCCACAATTTCATCCAATTTTAATGCTTTATTTTTTAAAATGAATATTATTTTAGTAAAAAAAATGAATTGGAAATAAAAACTTGTCTTAGAGGAGAGGAGTTAGAGGAGAGAGATGGGTTAGAGTAGAGAGAGGAGGTCTAGTAAAGGGGCTAGGAGTTAAGATAGCTGTTAGAGAGCAGATTAAGTTATATCAGGCTCGAGTATAAGTCGACCCAAATATAAGCCGAGGCACCTAATTTCCCTACAAAAATGTGGGAAAGCTTATTGACTCAAGTATAAGCCGGTTCACCTTTGCCACTGTGGTAGAGGAGGAACGAGCAGCCCAAAGCAGCCCTTTGGGCTGCTCCTTCCTCTTCCTCCTTTGCTGCTGTGGAGCTCACCCCGTCGCAGGGTTTCGAACCGCCATTCTTCTGATCAGCAAGCCCTAGGGCTCTGTGGTTTAACCCACAGCGCAATGTTCCCTTGTGTTATACAGAGAAGGCTGGGATCCTGTCCTGTTTAAGCAGGAGCCAGGGAAAGTGAGCACCTGTGGGGTTTTAATACTTCCTTAACTGATAGGCTTTCTGCCTTCTGGGGTCTAAAATTTGCATTTATGTGAGCAGTTCAGGAATGGAACAAGCTGCCTGGGGAGAGTAAAGAACCACCGTTCTTGTACACTTCTTAAGGAATGGTTGACTTGAGTATAAGCCGAGGGCAGCTTTTAAAGCACAAAAAGTGTGCTGAAAAACTAGGCTTATACTCAAGTATATACGGTATATCAGGCTAGAACAGACCTTCCCAACCTGCTGCCCTCTAGCTGTTTTGGATTACAACTTCCACCATTAGCATTCCTTCTAACAGAAAGAATGGCAGCAGATTGATATTGTCTACAGCTGAAGTTGATGTGTCATTTAAACTGGATCTTTCCCAGTCATCTTGAAATGATCTTGCTTATGTTGAAAGCCATTTAATGCAGAATACTGTATACCCTAATCCCAAAAGTGATGAAGTACTACCAAAGACAGTCATTTCTCCAGCCTGTGAGTGATTGTTAAAATAGTAATTTTGCATTATAGCTTCTTCTTTTCCCTTCAGGATCTTGCAAAAGGTGTCTTAACTGAAGTTTTGTAATACATATATTTATTTCACTTTAATTGATGTAAATCTAGTTTACTTATTGCAGTAAAATAGCTGACTGCCTTCAAAATTAAGCAACTGTAAAAAGACAAGAAAGTATCAATTTCTACTGAAATTGGGAATAACCTACCGTACTTGGGAATAGGTCCCATTCAACTGAATAGGACGTCTGAGAAAACCTGCATAGGATTCCACCATTAGTAAACTAGCAGCACAATACTTTCAACCATAACTAATCAATGTTATGGTGTATCTACACTGTCTACAAATCAATTACGCAAAACATCCAAAGCATCAATCGCTTATGTACACATTCCCAATGCTGCAAAAACTTGGTTTTTAGGCTACTGGCACTACCACAATTAAATATGAATTTAAAACTATATAAGTTTGCTTATAATTTGCAGTAGAAGGCAATGATCTAAGCTAGTGAATCCACCGAGGAACGAATACAAAGTAGTTACTTTACTTGAAGGATTTACATGTCGTCTTTCAAAACAAAATCCCTCCTCCAAAGGCAGCTTACAGTCAGTATTCATGCTAAGCAGAATTCAGTGTTTGTTTGTGGCAATCACTGGTGAGGCAATCTTCTGGCCTTCAGTTGCCACTAGTAGATACGCTGAAATTTAACACTAATAATAATAATAATAATAATAATAATAATAATAATAATATATACCCCGCCCATCTGGCTGGGTTTCCCAGCCACTCTGGGCGGCTTCCAACAAAAGATTAAAAATACATTAAAACATCAGTCATTAAAAACTTCCCTAAACAGGGCTGCCTTCAGATGTCTTCTAAAAGTCAGATAGTTGTTTATTTCTTTGACATCTGATGGACGGGCGTTCCACAGGGCGGACACCACTACCGAGAAGGCCTTCTGCCTGGTTCTTTAACTTTGCTTCTCGCAGTGAGGGAACCTCCAGAAGGCCCTCGGAGCTGGACCTCAGTGTCTGGGCAGAATGATGGGGGTGGAGATGCTCTTTCAGGTATACTGGGCTGAGGCCGTTTAGTTTGTTTCAGCCATGGCTTGTGAAAGCTTGGAGAAGCCTGCAAAATAGTTCTTTAAAAAGAGGAGCGAGCATCTTTGGACCGGGTAAATGGACTGAGATAGACAGTGTATAATGAATAGTATCCAAGCACACAGTGCAATGCCACCATTGTACATAATGTGCAAAAGCAGTAAACAAACTCACAGACATGAGTTGCAACAACCCAATTTATCATAATTTTGTTAATTGGATTTCCTGAAGAGGAGGAGATTTTGGCAGTAATAAGGAAAATGATAATGCTGAAATAAAGACACGGCCGATTTTTCATCAATGAGATGTTTCTAGCGCTGATTAAGATGCTGCAGACATACAATATAAACCATCTCTAGTAGCACTGGAATGTACAATCAGCAGAATACAGGCAAATAGGTAATTTGCTTATATGATTTTGGACAATTCAGAGTTCTTCAAGACCAACTTAATTAGCAATCCCATATTACACCGACATAGCAGTCGGCTATTGCCCCTGAATAGAAAGAAAACACATATATATGCGCTGCTCAAAAATGTACTACTGCATAGGCTTTGAAAATAAGAGGAACAATGGATGATTGTGAATTGAAGAAAAGGTACTGAAAACAAAATAGCAAATAAACCTCCGATCGGTACATTCAACATGTAGAATACTGCGTACAACTGTCGTTATGCTACCTAGTTGGAAATAGCATAGAATGTAGAAAAAATAGCAGCTTAAGCTGACAGTTGGATCTTATTTTTTACAAAATAATATTTAAGTACTTAGGGCTTTTAGGGTCATTTCTGGTGTTATGTCAGGATAGGGAGCCTGTGGTCCTCTGGATGTTGTTGACTCTCATCAGGGCTACCAGCATGGCTAACAGTAGGGAGATGATAGGAAGAATCCCTATAGTAAGGAAACATGTATACACTGTATTTGTGTGTGAGCATTGGCTATACTGGTTGGAGCTGATGGGAGTTGCAAACCTTCAACTTCAGGCGCACAGATTTTGCAGTTGTTCCTGAAGCAATGATAATATGTCTTTATTGTGGTGGTTCTAACTACCTTAAAGTTGTGGTTACTACCTGTTTCTCTCGCACCTTGGGGAGAGGAAGTCTTGCTTCATCTTTGGCGCTGCACTTTAGACAAGTGTTGCCCTCTAAATTCCAGGCTCCAAAGAAAACAGAGGCTCATCTTTACCACCACACAACTTCAGAGATACTGTCAAGATGCAGAGTGTCCTACTGCTTTCAAGTACTTCTGAAGCCCAGCTGGCACTGGCTAGAAAATATGGCAACCTAGGGAGCACATTTGTGGACTCCGGCCATTTCAAGAACAACAGCAGTGAGAAATTGTGCACAGGTATGGTTCTCCTATTGCCACACAAGATTTTTAGTTGTGGTCTCAAATGTACTATATAGTACAAGAGTTCAAGGTAAAAAAAAAAAGATGCCATACTATAATCATGAAAAAAGCTTTCTAATATAAAACTATCCATAACTTAAATCTTCTGTGCTTTACTGAGAAATGTGGAGAGTAAACCTACAGGAAACTCAAAAACTAAGCCTTATTTTAACTTATCATTAGCACGGAGCACTAATTACACATATTAGGTGATAATTAACATATTAGGTGATAACACGGGTGGTGCTGTGGGTTAAACCGCAGAGCCTAGAGCTTGCTGATCAGAAGGTCAGCAGTTCAAATCCCCGCGACGGGGTGAGCTCCCGTTGCTCGGTCCCAGCTCCTGCCCACCTAGCAGTTCGAAAGCATGTCAAAGTGCAAGTAGATAAATAGGTACCGCTCCGGCGGGAAGGTAAACGGCATTTCTGTGCGCTGCTCTGGTTCGCCAGAAGCGGCTTAGTCATGCTGGCCACATGACCTGGAAGCTGTACACCGGCTCCCTTGGCCAGTAACACGAGATGAGTGCCGCAACCCCAGAGTCGGATACGACTGGACCTAATGGTCAGGGGTCCCTTTACCTTTATGACATTTGATTGACTGCAAGAATGGAAAACAAATGTCTAGAGTTGCAGACAACCACTACAATAACCCTACCAAAAAGACCCATCTAATTATCTTCCGAAACCTTGACTTCATTAAAAAAAAAGAAGTAGGCAACGTCAGAATCCTACAATGTGTAAAAACCATATTTTTAGAAACTAAAGCTTTCATCAGCTCTGCCTGTATGTAGAGGTTTCCATTGCACTTTGCTTTTCAAGCCAATATGCATGAACAAGTTGTAATGGGGCTCCTCTTTGCATACAGCTGCCCTGGAGCTTCACCCACAGCGCAAACAAACTAGGCACTAAAATGAAGTGAGAGCACTTGAAGAACTTCTGTTATTCACATCCACAATTCCCTTGGAGATGCTTACTAAGGCTACCACGCTCATGAAATCTATTTTAAAGATGACAAAGGAGTTACTCCAAGTGCTCTCTCACTTCTCCATTTTGACACCAGTGCAATAAACCATCCTTTAAAGACGGCAGCTATGCTAGATCCCTTTTGTCAGCATCTTTTTTATTAGCAACAATGCACTGTCCTTCCATAACCTCTCATGCATCATGCTCACAATAGGCCTATCAAACACCATTTCAATGAAAGCATGAGAAGAATACATCAAACATAAGGAGGCTGACTGATAAAGAGTGGCATTTGGAAGCAACTGCATTTGCAAAAGCCACATTGTGGTATTTCAGCAAAGGTAATTATGAAGCCAGAGTTCAGATGGAACAGTTTAGTATAGTTGTGTATTCAAATCATTTAAACACAATGCATCTGCTAAGTTCAGTAAACTCTGGGTCCAGGTTTCTCTTCTGGATGACAATGGACGTGCTCTCAGTTCAAATTATCCCTCAACATTTTCATGCGGCTGATTGAACTGCCACCAAAAAAAAAAAGCTGCTTCCCCAAAAGAGCTATGTTCTGCAGCAAGCCTCCTGCATGCTATAGATCAGAGCCACTAGAAAGCAAAACATGTTGCTGCAGCTTTGGAAATGACTCCCGTTGGCAGCAGAAACCCAATTTGGACACTGCACCTTGGAGTGCATTGTTTCAGAACATAAACCAGCTATTTTAGTTCCTTGAATTTCTGCCACCATCTCCATGGGCCGGTTCAGATGTTTTAGAAACTTTCCTCACGTGGTGCGGCTCTGCCGTCACCAAGGATGCGTTTGCACTGAGAATGCCATGTGCTCATGAAAGGACCGTGTCACACAAGCTACAGCCATGGGGAAAGCATGTCACCAATGACTGTGGAAAACGAAAGGAAATTCTTACTGCAAATTTCTATCCCCAGAGACTCCTGAAGGTGTAGAAAATTACACCTGTGTCCACAGAACAGGTCAAGTCACATAGTAACTACATGAATCTAGCCCTACAGATAAGGCTAAGAAGCTTAGATAAACTGAAACTATGGCCACTACAAATCTGGAAAGGCCGACAGGACAAGCACACCAGCAAGGCTAAGCAAACAGAGCAACGCAGAAGGACACAGTGCTGAATAGCAACAACTTACCAAGCTATAAATATAACCTGCACTCAGCCAAGTGCAGCCTTTTGAAGTAGCTATTAACGTGGTAGGCTGAAGTCTCATCAGTCCTCTATTGGCTTCGGCGTCTAATGGAACATTAGCAAATAGGTTAAGCCCTTTGCTAGCAGATAGGGTTGTAACAGAGAATGAGATACGAGCCTACTTTCTCTATTACTGCCCTGGGAAAATGAACATGGTTTCAAAGCATCCCATTAAGAAGCCATCCTGGTTGTTACTTGATCACTGAGACTATTAGCATAAGGACACCTACAGTAAAAGCTACTATCAGTAACAAGAGTTAATTATACCAATAGAAAAAGTACCAGCAAATATTGGAAGGTATGTAGATTTTAGACTCTATGAGACTCAAAGAGGTCAATGATTTCATAAGAATGTTAACAATAACTAAAACAAAACAAAATGTATAAGTAACAACAACAACAACAACATGAAGTGCCGGCAACTGGTTGCATGCGGAGGGGAGTTGAGTTATTTGATGCTGCGAGTTTTGTGTTATATATTTCAAAATACAAAATTTAAGGGGAAATTTACAGTTTAGTCCAAACAAGCTGATTAAAACTCCTTGAGTTGACTGGGAAAGGACTGGCTCCAAAGGACTAGATGGGAGCAACTACTGCCAAGGTTCAGTTCCCTGTACCATCAAGAAGCAGGGTCTTGCCAGAAGATGTGTTGAATTTTTTAAAATGTGGACGCATTGCCTGCTATATGTATGAGACTTATACACTCATTAAAGTTTTGATGCCCTGAAAGACCATCCAGTGAAACAGTGGATTTCTGGATGCTTCAGGCTAAATATAAAGACACAGCAAACCTAGACAGACTTAACTGCTTTTCTCAGCAGAAAAACAATATGCTCCTTTTTCTCCTCCGTCATTGCACCCATGATCATGTACCATGTATCATCATAGACTTACAGACCAAAGTTGTATCACCTTACCAGGAATCCTTAAATTTAATACAGTATAACCCCTAGATAAAGTAGCAAGACACAACATAACACATAACATGCTACAATTAAGGATTCTCAACACTGAAAGCTAATTTATCACATCACTGAAAATTTTCAAGTTGTGCTGCATCGATCTTGCTCTCAAAAATGTTGTTAAAACCCTTTCGCATCCAATGTCCAATTCACATGTAATAAAGTTTCCAAACCTATGAAATCTAAGTTTAGGGTGGTTTGTGTTGTTTAACTAGACAAAAGCCTTAAATACTTGGCTTCAGAAATTATGAAGACAAACAATTATGGAAAATTCTATAAGGGTTTAGCAGACCAGTCAACTTGACACATGAAATGGAAGGCAATCAAATGCAAATTAAATGCAAATAATTACAAGGTCAGCTTCATAATAATCTAATGTATCAACATCGTAACTATGATAGCTTTTCTTCCTGTGAATGTCATCCAATTTTAATTCATAATTGGAATATATGAAAAAACGCCTATATCACTGAAACACATCTTATGGCAAATTTTGTGCATTAGTGCCTTGCTACATCCCAATGGGCCAATGTAAATCTACTTACCTTGTCACAAGGATACTCTAATTATTATTAACAGAGTAATTGTTAACAACTGAGCCTTCATGGGCTCTTCTGAAGCATACACTGGAGTTGCCATTTAAATGAGAGGGAATCTGAAAGTTCATTAGAACAGGATTTTGGCCTCATTTGCACGATGTGTCAAGTTTAATAAGTTATACTTCATGAAACTATATGGTTTATGAAGAACTGTGGCTGCACACACCTCCAGGGAGAGCCAGTGTGGTGTAGTGGTTAAGAGCGGTAGACTCATAATCTGGTGAACCGGGTTCGCGTCTCCGCTCCTCCACATGCAGCTGCTGGGTGACCTTGGGCTAGTCACACTTCTTTGAAGTCTCTCAGCCCCACTCACCTCACAGAGTGTTTGTTGTGGGGGAGGAAGGGAAAGGAGAATGTTAGCCGCTTTGAGACTCCTTCGGGTAGTGATAAAGCAGGATATCAAATCCAAACTCTTCTTCTTCTTCTCCCTTGTCCCTCCCCAGGTCCTAGACTTCCGTGTGAATATCCTGGCTTGCTTTAAACTCCGTTCCTCATTGGTTTTGTTTGCACACCACAGTAAACCGAACTTTGGCTTACCCAGGCTACACAGAGGAACTCGCGCCTACTTTCCTCCTCCCCAGTTCTCATAGAACAATGCAGCAGCAAAGCCTTTACATGTTGTCCCAACCTGGGATCCTGATTCAGGTTTCTCCTCCTTAATCGCAATCTGTAGCAAGGTGTGTCCTACGGTTACAGTTTGTGGTTATAGGAGAAGAGGCCTTAACCATGCTCCCAGGTTCAGACAATATGCCAAGTCAAACCTCGGCATAGCTGGCTTAGCTGTCATGTTGTGCTAAAAGGACCAGGGAGGACCACAAGCAAGTGTGAGTTCCTCTCTGGGAGCCAGTACATTGGGATGGTCCCAGTAAGCCATAGTTTGGCTTGCCGTGACATGCAAGCCAGGCCACTGTATACAAATTGTGAAACTCTAGTTGAATGTCAGTGACCAAAGTAGGACGAGATTGTGTTTTATTTCCCTGATTTGGTAACCGCCATCAAGCCAAAATTCCCCTGTATGCACAATGGGGAGCTGTGGATCAGTGCAAGCTACAATCTTTGTGATGAAGCTGGTACATGATAGGAAGGGTGAGAGACAAGCACACACCACAGTGTCTGTCCACGGTTCAGTTCATGAAGGTTTGAATTATTGTTTGAATGCAGTCAATGTGACAACAGACTATTTGGTTCTTAGCTGAGCTTTCTCTCTCTATTTTGCTATTCTTCTGAATGGGCTGAATGTAACTCCTTACTGCAATGTTTCAGTCATTCAAAAGTTAATCTCTTCTATCCCAAAGAGGCTCTTGCAGATCCTCATAATCTGCTATTACAATTTTTATATAAATATATTTAAATCAAGCTAAAGATTGGCTTTTCACAACAGTCCACTGTTTGCATACTGTTTTCTCCTGACTACAGGAGAAGGCATTGCTAAAACTGTCATTATCCTGGGAATTCCCTTAACAGCACCACCTCGACATTGAAGATTTATGATGGCAACAGAATACAGATACTGTTGTGCAGATTGGGCTTGCCAACTAAGACTGCATTTTAACAGAGATCTGTAGCCAAGCAATCTCCCTCTCAAAAGCAGACTTCATGTACATCCACCCAATACTAGAGAACCAATCATACTTTCACTCTTTTTATTTAAAGGTGCCCAGAACTGGCTCAGGTGTTGCTGGTCAGGTGTCGTCTCCCCCCTTTACACATACTCTTGAGCTGCCAAAAAAGTGCTCAGAGCACTCAGAGCCCCAGTAGTCCACAGCTGGGCAGATGTTCTAGGAGCAGGGATTATAGTTACAGTATATAACCAAGTGCCCTGATATACACTTTTCTACCAGTCAAACAAAGCAATAAGTTTAATGCCGAGGGTATTTCAGCAACCGCTTTTCAGTGGCATTGTCCCCAATTACGAAAAATGGCCATTAGACAGACCCTGGTCTGTTGATAGCAAATTTCAGAAAAACACAGTCAATATACTTGAAATGTAAACTGATGGTAAAGTACTTAAGACAAACGTATTTACTATATTAATTAAATGGTCTATTTAACATGGAATATCAATCCTCTAATCACATCTCATTTAAACTTATTTCAATTAACAACTCTAAAGTATACCAGCACAGATCCTACTGTTCTAGGCTCATTAGGAACATTTTCATTATCTGTCAAATGAGGGAGTAAGAGGCAGAAACTGTAAACACTCTCTAGAGTAGCCCCCTAGTCTACTTAATAGATTATTAGGGGAGCAAGGAACAGCAATTCTCATTAGCTGCTCAGTATGGGGGGGAAAGGACTTCCTATGAACTGAAGCACAGCAAAAGAGAAGCCTTCTTGTCAAATAAGTGGACAGCCATTCAACTCTTCAAGGGTAATCTGTCCTCTATTAAAAACAAAATCACTCTAGTTTATTATATTGATGAGGCGTGTGAAGCACAACCAACTGGGAAGGGATGGAGGGAGATAAGGGAGATGGAACATTGATCATCTTGGCTGAGTCCTGGAAGACCTGCTCCCTGCCTTGCAGGCCTTTCTCCACCTGGCGTGGGAGGGCAGGGTCCTGACTGACTCCAACTACAAAAGCTGAGGCTGCTGAACAGACTCTTGGACTGGAGTATTTGGGGACGGGGAGGTTGTTGCTGTTATTGATACTAATTTTAGTATCTATATTTTTATAATGTGTTGTGATTTATTTGCCTCCTTCTGGCAACTCCTGCAACAGCGGTGGTACCAAACATATTGCTCTGTTTTCCTTTGGACCACATCAGCGAGGCCGAGAGGAGGGTCTCGTCATCTGGACTGCCCAGGACCTTCATACACATTGCCCAGGCATGTACCCTGGGGAGATCACTTCTGTGCTACTAACACAGCCGTCTGACTTCACCCCTGGCACTCCATTGTCTCTTGAGAAAGATGGATGCCAACAACTTTTGTTAGGCTTGGAATTATGCATTTTTCTTCATGTTTTAAGCCACCTTGAGCATGGTTTTAACTATCGAAGGGTGGCATACAAATAAAATTATGTATGACCATGGCTGTAAGAATCCACAAAAACTATTCTTGAAATGCATTGCTTTCAAATATTAACCATATATATATAGAAAGAGAGAAACAACTTAAAATAAAAATTTAACTGACAGGCAATTCTGCATACACAAGCACATCTTTAATAACTTAACCCCTAAAAGATACTATACACTGACATTCTTAAAATTTCAGATTACAATAATATACATGTTAATGTAACTTTTCTTACCAGTATATTCACATGTGAAGACGACAAAAAAAGGAGTAACCAGATCATTTATGCCCTGAACATATCCACTGGCTGGATGACGTATTGCCCAGATAAACAAAATTCTTTCAAAGATCTGGGGAAGAAATGCAAAGAGCTGTAAAGCAATGAAATCCGAAGGCACAAAATGTAGGCATAATAAAAGGCAAGTGAGTATCAGCATACATAATAAGCAAATTTTAATTCAGTTTCTTGATTTTTCAAGGAAAAAATTTAAAGATTACTAGCACTATGTAAAAATTAAGATTTTTATACAAAATTGAAATTGTTACAAATGTACCATTTTTAACAAGTAAGGTTTGTTCTCCTTCCTACATTTCATAGTCAAAATTCAAAGAGCTTCTTAAGATGCATTCAGGGTCCTGCACACGCCAAGAATGCTTTCAGGCCATTTCTCTTTTAAAGCAGCCTCTGAGATCAAGTAGAATGGGACTTGCAAGAAATGGCAGCCAGTAAAAAAGACAACTGGGAAACCCCAGTAGTGATTAGATCAGGGTCTGGAAGATTAGCTTCTTGCTCAACTAACCCTGAGCCTCAGCACTATAGTATAATTGCTTCGTAGCTTTATAGCACAGTCTACTGAAGTCCATGGCTAAGTGAGTGGGAACTGTTCATCTAACCCCAAATCTGAGTGGCACTGGGTGGCACTCTACAGAATTGGTGGGGGTGGGAGGTATTTTTCCCCCTCCCACTCTCTGTGCCATATGGGTGAGTTCAATCTAAACTGATGGATGCCTCATGGAAAATATGCCTCCCCAACTTACTTTTATTGTCCTTCCATAACAGATAAGAGAGTTCATGGGTTGAGTGATTAATTATAATGGCATATTTACTCTCATCCTAATAAATGCCCCCCAATATCCGCTCACCCCCTCCCAAGAGGTAGGCGAGGTTTGCGACACCACACGGAATTCCCTGGCCAGGTGCCACCCGCTTTGCTACAGGGTGGCCGTCGCCCCGCCCCCATCTCGGCAGGACAATGGGCTGCCAGCTGGGGGTGGGGCGAGGGCCATGAAAAAGGCCGATCCCCTTCGGCCCAGACTCACTTGGCTTCCTTCCAGGTTCACCCACCCAACCCTCCCATAAACATAACATGGTCTTTTGCAGGCTAACCTCTTGCTTCCTAGGTCAGCGGGCGCTGCTGTGGTCCTAAGATGGTTGCTGTATTCAGAACCGAGAAGGAATTTCCCTGCATTGGCAGGTTTTGCCTTCTCCGTAGCAATTCGTCACACCTCTGGCAGTTTTTAGGCCTAGGTCAGTATCCTATAGTCTATATTCAAAATGGGGGGGTGACATCGTCATGCACCCCCACGTGGTGACGTTGCAGGGCCCGTTGAAGGGTGGATTGCGGGAGTCACTGGCCCTAGAGCGGCAGCATATAGGTGAAACTCCCTGCTTGGGTGAAGTGGGAGGGCACACTGTAAGTTCACACTTTACAGTCCCCTCCCACTGCACCTGACTGCCCTGAGCATCCTCAGCCCCTGTTGGGTTGAGAAGGATGCCTTCCAAGGCGTATGCCAAGGTTCCTACACCTGAATTTCAATAAAGTTGTGGCCTAATTTAAACCCATATATTGTTGTCATGTCTCATTTCTGGGGGGCAGGCTCTGGGGACAAGGTTTGGCGTGTGGGCTCGCAAATTATTTCCACACCAAAAGGGTCAAAGCCCCTAAAGGTTTGTAGCATCACAAATTGAGGGAGAAAATTAGATGCGGGTAATACAAGCCTTAAGAGGAGTGTATCCCTCTTTCCAGCGGACTATGAACTGTGGCTTGAGTCCACCAGTTTTCATCTTCTGCCTCATTTGCCTTCCCCTGCTTGCCCCAACTGAACTTCAGTTGTCAACATTAAGGCTCCTGAAGGATAATAAGCATGCCTTGCTGAGGGCATTAAAAAAATAAAAATAAAAATCCTGGGGAATTCCCCCAAGAATGCAGAAATGGCTGTCTTGTATGGGTGTGAGATTGCTTGCCAAGAAGAAGAAGAACTTTTCAGTATGGCATCTCCAGAGAAAGTGAAATGTGTGCTCTGACAATACACAAACAAGCAAATCACACAGATGAGTCAGTTGGATTTATTATCTCGCAGTATTACTTGCCTCTGTTGCTTTGGGTTGAAGAATTAAAGCTTCTGGACTCATACGAGGAATATCTATATGAATCTGAAAAAGAAATCTTTTAATTTTCAGAAACCTTCAAATGATAACGTCAGTTTATAATGCTACTGTTGAACTTGTTTATTTAAAAAAGCTAGTGAAGGAATGCAGGTTTTCAATTTCCCTCATTCTTTACAGGCCTTCCCTATAAGCCTTTAAAAAGTATTTAAAGTGCATACGCATTACACAGGACTCAGTAATTTGAGCATTTGATAGACAGTGAATTAACACATAAAGGGAAAAAATTCAATGGTAATTCTTAATATGGGGAGTATGTAGGTTAACATTTCCCTTTTGTACACGCTTCATCCTTTTTATGCAGGAAAGTACTGCACAGGCTATGGAGCCACTATTTATCTAGTGCTGCTTTTTACAATTCATGAACAGTGTTTGTTCTCACTCCCCAAGAACTGAAGAAACAGAATAACGCTTTCAATCTGCTTTAAAAACCAAACTATTAGAAGAAGGAATAAAAGTTGCTGCCTGCGCAAACTCCTTCAAAATGCAGACAAAGCACAACACAAATATTAAAGACATACCCACAAAGTAAATGGTAGATCAAGTCTACAGAGCAACATCTGGCTAACAGGATTGATTTTGCAATATTTTACAAGGTGCATTAGCTCTCCAGTGTTCCTTCTATTAGCCCCTCAAGAAAGGCTTCCTGAAGGTCTGTATTATCCCTTCCCTTCCATTGTTTTCATGGTTTTTAAACTATGTTCCTAGGAATCTTACAATAACTTGGACACCTATCAGGAATTTCAAAGGGAGAAGACCAATAATGGGCAACAGACTTCCCTGAAAGACAGTTTGCTCATTACACTTTCTAAACAAGGTTCAGAGGCAGGAGAATGTCAGGTCCATTCCAAGATGCAGACTCTATTCAGGTGTGGCAATGGAGAAGCCCAGCCGCCTTAGCCAGTGAGTGCTCCGTGCAAATTGACCTCTACAAAAGGCTGCACCGGTATTTTAAATGTGCAAGATTCACACTGGCAGCTGCCCAGGTGTTCCCAAAGTCAATGGGCAAAGTATTCTATGAAGACAAAAGATTTGGAAACCAGTGCACTGAACATGCAAAGGCCATATCCGTATCCAAGGTTAACTGTAAATTGAGAAAGAAAATGAATGAAAAAGGAAGTTAGCCACAGAAAGGAAAAGCTGGACAGCCTGGCCCCATTGCTCTTTGTGTGGCTGGAAGGGTGTTACAGCCAATGAGAAGCTCAATAAAAGCCAGGAGCACTCTCAGAAATAATGTCATGTAATATTGAAAAAGGCACTGGAATGCACGTGAAATTTCCTTTAACTGGAGACATTTTTCAGTTCCTTCACCTGTCTGTATGTATCCTGGTGAGTTTCTTCATTTCTTGAATCATAATATTGTTCCACAAAAGCAAAATACTCTTTCCGTTTCCTTTGTAAAGTGCCTTCTCTCCGGTCTATATTTGCAGGGAGGTAACCCTAGAAAGTGACACACATTTGAAATTGTAGAAAAATTGTTTACCAATTGTTCATTAAAAACTCCCACTGCCTTGAAAATGGTTATACGGCCCATTTCCGATGCAAATTAACAGTTTCACAAACCATGGCTACTTCTCTCATCTTGCACTGGGTTTGGTGCAGGTATCCTGGTTTTAAGCCAGAGTTCCTCATTACATCCAAACTGGGGACATCTGACTTAAAACAAACCAGAACCTCTTCCACTTGCACAGATCACTTGACCCCCAACTCTTTTTGGGGTTCATAATCAATATTTTGTGAACCAGGGGTGTACATTCAAAGTGGGCCTGTGCATTCAATGCAAAACACAGGTTCTCCAGTGCAATTGCAAATAGAATTTAATTCACTTTCCCCCATCCATTTTGTCCCTCATTTAAAGAAAGCATTCACTTCAATATAGCATTGCATTTCTCTTCCATTTATGTGGTGTATTATTCCAAGTCATTCCACTGATTTATCGAGACCAGTGTTTCACAAACTTGGGTCCCCAGCTGTTGTTGGACTACAACTCCCATCATCCCTAGCCAGCTGGGCCAGTGGTCAGGGATGTGTTAGCATCATCTGACAGGATGATGGGATTTGTAGTCCAAAAACAGTTGGAGACCCAGGTTTAAGAAACCCTGATCTAACCCAATATTGCCTACTCTAAGAGGTGATAGCTCCAAAAAGTTCCCAGTCTAAGATGCCTGTAAATAGTTTCTCCACTTCATATAACAGGCTACAACAGAGACCATATACAGTCTAACAAAAAGAATGTGTAACCCAAACCGTAGGTAGGGAAGCTTGAGCAAACTAGCTGTGGCTCCTGTGCTAATATATTCTAAGTCGCACTGAGGAATTATACTATACAGGGTCACTGTGTGCAAATTCGCTTCACAGCCCAAAGTGAAGTGGGCCACTTCAGACTTGGTCAGAATCATGAAAGGGTGCTTCTCCAAAGCAAATTTAGTCTGTCCCCAACACTTTGGAGACACACAAAGAGCAGTCTTAAAAATGTATGCATCTCCTCCGATGAAAGGAAAATGCCAGCTATGGAGGTGGGTGAGCTGGTGGAAGAGGAGCTAAAAAATTGTGACTGACAGTTCTGGCTTGCAACCAGAAAATGCTTTCTCCATTCACATTAACATCCCTATGGGAATCAACAGTATTTTTAAAAGGAAATGTGATTGTCTTTGTAGAACAGGATCCCCCCCCCCGCCCCCGTCCTATTACTCAGTAGATTAAACATTTTGGATTTCGGACTGAGTGCTTAAAACATTTTGAAAACAAAATGAAAGTGAGAAATAGCTGTTGATGAAAAATGAAAAGCTTCAGAGCAATCAAACCATATGTTGCACACCACAGCATTTCTGACAAAGTTTGGACAAGATTGATATATCACACCCCAGAAGACAAGATAAAAGAAACTTAATGTAAATTAAGCAAGTATTTGTGTATGCATGGCAAAGTACCAATACTATTAAGTGAAATGATTCAGGGATCTATTGAAGAACTTTTACAACCTTCAAAAGAACAAGGCTACAGTCTATGAAGTAGGGGAAGTGTAGTGTACAAAACAATTCAACAAGCAATAAAAAGCTTTGATGCAAATCAATAAACTCATCTGGATTTAAGTAATCAAGCCTATGTGCTTGGTGTATAGAATACAGGAAGTGTTTTTGTAAAGCCATTTGTATAAATGTTATAGACTATGCTGGTAGTATGAGAACTCAACTAGTTTACAAACATTGCACAAGCTTCCTTGTCCCAGACTTTTTATAACTTATCAGTGTTAAAAACTGCTTATCTTAAAAGCTAAATCAAAAGATAGCCATTTCCTCAATTTACTGGATCCTCATGTTTCCTATTCTATTAAGTCTTTTGCATAAATACAGCCAAGGAATGGACTCATACAAAAGTCCTGCATATGAATGTGAAGCAGTTAGCTACCACTTTCTCAAATCTTTCATCTGAAGTCAAAGTCAAAGAGAAAAGATTATTATTATCCAGGTAAGCACTTAATGGCCCCATTTTATCTTTCATAAGCCACCCTTATAATGTCAGTCTGAGAAAAGGAAGAGGTCACACCCCACACCTAAAAAGGAAGAATCCACAGGTGTAGCAGGTCTGGCGACAATGGCTAATTTCAAATGTAACCAACTCGGTCTAATAAACCAAGGCTTATTTGAACAAGGATTTTAAGGGGAATCTCATCTGTTGCAAGGGGAATCTTTCAGGGTTTGCGAAACTTCCAATTACAACCAAATCGGGAAACTCATTTCATATCAATTTTATATTCTGGTTTGTAAGTAGAGATTATATCAGTGTTATCCAAATGCAATGGGTGGCTGTGGTTTAACAAAACCTGGAGGATTTGTATTATGGCACACAACCAAAGGGAAGAGCAAGAGTGCAGGAAAAAAAATCATAATTAGAAAGATCACTATGTCTGAACTTGGTCAGTGACTTGTCCAAAGGCGGCCAGCAAGCTTCATGGTTCATCTGTGCTCTGGGCTCATGTCTCTCTCGCAGAGATCCAACGTTTTATCCATTACATTGGTGCCATGGGCATGAATAAAAGTTTCCATGCCAATATACATTATTGGAACGTTTCTGCAGGCGTTTCATTTTCAGCACCAATCAGGGCCAACCATTAGGCAGCAGCCTCAAGAGCCAGATGTTGGGGGCAGGAAGTGGCAGTGAAGTTTTGGAAGATAGCTGTGTGAAACACACCCTTGCTCTCTGATCCCTAGCTAGCCTGCTACCCTCAAGTGTAGCACAGGACACTGTTGTCATGACATTATTGACAACACATCCAACAACTAGTCCAAACAACTTTTGCATTTTGAATAGGTGGCGCCATCCGTTTGTTTACTTCAGGCTACAAAATGTCTTGGACGAGCCCTGACACCAGCTAAACATTTCTGTTGAAACAATAAGTTGGAGAAAGACAAAGTTTCCCAGATATTGTATCAGCTCCAGATGCAATCTCTAGAACTCAATATTCAACCTTATGCAAAGCTAGGATATTAAGATGTCAAGACTGCATTTCTTTTTCAGGAGTTTGTACTCTTCAGAATACATTATTTGTCCCATTAGAAAGCAATTTAATTTATGACTAAATATACCAATATTTTCCTTAGAACAGAGACATTTGCTGCTAATCAGTTTCAAAGATTAATCAACAGACCCTCTCTTTTAGACAAGTTCAATATCCTGTTCCCTCACAAGCCATGTTTTATTTTTGCAGCTAAGAAAGCACACATTAGCCACTACAGTCATATCTCTAGATACGAACGCTGCGTGTTGCGTTCGTCACAGGTTATGAACGTGCTGAACCCAGAAGTACCGGAACGGGTTACTTCTGGGTTCGAAGGTTCGCACATGCGCAGAAGCACTGAATCGTGTCACGCACATGCGCAGACGCGGCGCTTCAGGTTGCACGCTGCTCATGTTGGGAGCGGGGCTCCGGAACGGATCCCGTTCACAACCAGAGGTATGACTGCAGTTCAAATCATTTACCTCTCTTTCTGGCTTTAGGAGATCTTACAGCCTTATTTAAAATTATACTTCAATGGCTCATCTGTGCATGAGGACAAATTAGAAGACATTCAGATAAAATGGGGGTGTTTATGTCAAACTAATGGCTATTCAGAGAACCTTTGTTCTTTTTTCTAGTTCTAATACGTTTTCTTTTTACTGCTGATTCTTTAAAAAAAAACACTTTCTTACATTTAAAGCTCACCCTTCACCATGCAGTCCCAGGGCAGGTTACAAACATCTCAACCCAACATGAAATAAAGCATTACTTCTACTACATAAGATCACTACCATATCAAATATTCAGAGACTAGGGGACAAAACACCATCATTTCAAATGGTAGAGATGTGCTCAATATGAAATCCATCTTAGGGACATTGACTTTGGGTGGAAAACATGGATTCAAGGAAGCAGGGACAAGGAAGGAGTGTGGAACGTTATACAATTTCTGCCTTGCTTCTTTAAAAAAATCCCAATCTAATCAAAGTAATAACCTTGCAGCCAACATGGCTTATAGCTTTTCCCATTCTTCTATCAAGCCAGCAGCATAGGGCAAATAGATGGCCTAACTCAGCTTGAACTTCAGGATGGAAGAGTCAGCATTTTAAATGTATACTTTACCAGGGGAAGAAGAAAAAACAGCTACTGCATTCTGTGTACTTAATTTTAATTGCAAGAGACTACTTATTAAATATTCACTGTTAAGAGCTGCATCTGAATTTTGGATTAGAAAGCACTAAGCCTGGAAATTTATCGAGACTCATTAGCAAGAAAGAATCTTTTTAAACACTGGAAATCAGACCTCTTCAGAAGCGAACACTTCACATTCCCCACAGATTGATCTTCCTCAAAAAGAGGGGGGATAAAAAAGAACACTGTTTTAAGTCTTCTCTAAAAAATTCAACAGTGCTAAACTGCAGGGTGTGTAACTTGAAATGTTAAAAAGCCAACATGAATATTCGCTGATGAAGCAGCATTCATGTTCACTTGGGTGCAAGATACCATAGATATATACACCTTCCTCAAAACATTTTGCCACTAAGCAAGGAAACAATTCTACTTAACACCAGTATCAATAAACACCACTTTCTAATTTACACCAATACTGTAAGAAACACATATATGCACATAGCTGGAATATACTTAACTTTATTGTTTGAAACTAATTTTTTATTTAACACTACAAGGCATTTAGGAGCTGGGGTGGGGGGAGGGCAACAAAGAAAAATACAGCACTTGTCATGATTTACTACTCTATTCTCTTATGACAAACCAAGCTTGAAATTGAGAACAGAACAAAGTCCTTTTTGTCACACTGTTTTGGAGCGCTACTGATTAGCTATGACTCGAGCAAAATTATTCGTGGCGAGAGAAATAACACTATCATCACAAAATACTGAAGTACTTACTGAAAGGAGCTTCCATGTAATTGGCCGAACTGCTTTCGGGATTCCTGACCAGCTCAACTTCCGTAATTCTTCTACTCTCCCAACAAAAAAGAAAGAGCAAACTTCAGTAAGAAACCGGCAGCCAAAAGCATTCAAATTAAGGTCACTTGAATAGAAAAATACCAAGTTATATATCAAGCTATACAACATTAACAAGTTACCATATTTTTCTTTCTATAAGATTCCCCCATGTATAAGACGCCCCCTATTTTGGGGGACTCAGATTTAAGAAAATGGGGGGAGATGGCCCCATGTATAAGATGCCCCCTAACTTTTGAAATTATTTTTTAGGGGGAAAATCTAGTCTTATACACGAAAAAAATGTGGTATATACAGATGAAACTCGAAAAATTAGAATACCATGGAAAGGTTCATTTCTTTCAGTAATTCAACTTAAAAGGTGAAACTAATATATGAGATAGACTCATGACATGCAAAGCGAGATATGTCAAGCCTTTATTTGTTATAATTGTGATGATTATGGCGTACAGCTGATGAGAACCCCAAATTAACAATTTCAACTTTGGGGTTTTCATCAGCTGTACGCCATAATCATCACAATTATAACAAAGGCTTGACATGTCATGAGTCTATCTCATATATTAAACTCCAGTAGCTAATGAAAACAATTGCTTACATAAATGGACTTTTCCACGATATTCTAATTTTTCGAGTTTCACCTGTATCATACAAGGCACTGTGCATGAAGCATAAGAACAGTTGACCACAACTTTGGGGTCTAAACATCATCACTAAATAGAAAAAAAATAACATGGATCTTGTGTCGCATAATCCTAAAGAAAAAGAATAAGGAGGTTCAGTGGTCTGTAACAAAATTAACAGTTTCATCTTACAGCACCCCAGCAGAGGGAGAAAACCCTTTATCACAGTACAGTCACACTGCACTTTGGAAACTTCGCAGCAATAAAGAAGGATGTGGCCATCCTACAGACACTGTGGAACTACAACTCCCATCAACCCTAGGCAGCACAGCCAATAGTCAGGGAGCCGGAGCAGTAATTAAAAAACATTTCAAGATTGGCAGGTTCCCCCAGACCTACTTCAGGGCAACTTTCAAAGCCACAGGGCTGGTCACATCCCTTTATCTTTGGAAATGAATACACACGTACTGCAATTTATTGGCACATATGCAATCTGGACTGGAATTATATGGCACACTGCATCCACTAAAGTCACCTACAAGATAAAGCAGCCTTCAAAAAGCATTGATCATACAGGTGTTGCAACTCAGACAGAAATACAGTATATGGAATTTCACTGTTGTTACTGAAACCACGCTGTCTCCTTCTGTTTGCTAACAACTGACCAGTGAAGATTATACATTCTGGAATGGAACTGATAGCTTCTTAGCTTGTGTGACACCTATAAAAGGCACCCTATCATGAAACAAGGTGAAGTGGATTGTCTTGAAGAGCCAGCTGTGGTGTCATTTGAGCTTTCTTAAATCTTATTTTTATATTTTTTAAAAAAAATGTTTTAAAACACTACCTATATAATCCCGTACACGGAACAGGCAGAATAAGGAGGCAGAATAAAATGCCCAACCATGGCAGATTCGGATGAAAGGCATCTCTCCAGTATCGGGGTAGTGCAATCATCTTTATTTATTTTATAATTTTATTTACTGAATTTATATACCGCCCTATACCCAGAGGTCTCAGGGTGGTTCACAGAAAATATCAACATAAAAACCACAACAGATATAATCAAAATAAAAACAACAACCCAATAACACACACCCAAAAAAGAGCCACATTTTTAAAAGGGCATAGGATGTCAATCAGATCAACCAAAGGTTAAAAAGGAACGTTTTTGCCTCATGCCTAAAGGTGTGTAATGAAGGCACCAGGCGAACTTCCCTGGAGAGAGCATCCACAGACAGGGAGCTACTGCAGAGAAGGCCCATTCTCATGTTGCCACCCTCCAGACCTCTCAAGGAGGAGGCACATGAAGAAGGGCCTCAGAAGATGATCTCAGGGTCCAGGCAGGTTCATATGGAAAAAGGCAGTCCTTGAGGTATTGTAGTCCTGAGCCGTTTAAGGCTTTATAAGTCAAAACCAGCAATTTGAATTGGGCCTGGAAACTAATTCATAGCCAGTGCAGTCGGACCAGGATCGGTGTAATATGCCAGAAAGCCATGGTGTTATATGTACTTATTGTGCTGCCACTGCTAAAACACTGCCCCCTTCTCCATTGTACCCTCACGACCACCCTGTGATGTAAGCTAGGCTGAGAGACAGTGACTGGCCCAAGCTCACCCAATGGGCCATCATGGTTGAGTGGGGATCTGAACCCTGGTCTTCCAACTCCCAGTCCAACACAAAATGCTGGCTCTCTTTGATCACACCCTGTTGTAACACTTGGCAATTTGGAGAGAAACAGATTTTTAATATAGTTTAGTATAATGCCATTTAATATAAAAGAGGGAGTTATCTTCAATGTCACATTCTAAATTCTCCCTCAAAGCCCAATTCGAAAATCAAGTTGTCTAGTCCTACTATAGCACAAGATATATTAATAGAAATATTTCAGCACATTAGGTTGATTACACCTTATTCCATATATTTCAGGAAGCATTTAAGCATTACTTTCAATTTCAAACATCATTTTAGCAAGCAGCAGATTAATTCAATTATATCTTCTTAGGCACAACACATTCCTGAGACTATCCCAAACATCAGTAGTCGTGGTAGGTAGATAATATTGAAGTTTATGACACAGCAGCAGCTACATAACTGCTCACTACAAATGCAGGCTGTTTCTGATAATTCAAGCATTCTTAAAAAGTGGCTGGCTGGTCAGCATTGCCGAGGAACCTGAATTAGGCTCATAGATCCACGCTGTCACGTATAGCTGAGAGAGCCATAGTTACAAGCCAAGAAAATAAAGCTACAGAAGCAAGTCTCAAAACATACTTGAACAATAAGGCAGCAAGCCAATTCCTCAGCAGGCCATCTTGTATTTGAATTAGAAAAAGGTTCACCTTTCAGAAGTGTCATGGAGCCATCTGTTAGAAAGACCAGGAACCTCTGCCCTCATCCCTGCAAGGCTAGTCATAGTCTGCCCACTTGTGACTTCTTGATGCACATGGCCGTAATCCAAAAGATGCAGTAAAAAAAGGTTGCATTAGCATTCAGGATTTTTCTTCCTTCTTTAGTTCACCGGTCTCGCTCATTTTTTTTTTTTTTTAAAGTTGGGCGAGATTGGTAAATAGCCAGAGACAGGGACAGTGGGCAATAAGCACACAGAACCGGTATGCTGCATTTTGCCAAGCCCAAAGGTACTGGATTTTCAAGAAATTCATTTGTATCTAGGGACAAGGAGCTCAAGATTAAGCTTCTCGTTGCACCCTGCAGTTCCCCTCGTGTGGCCCGCTAACCCAAATATGCTCCAGATGATTGAAGAACCCTCTAGGGCAGAATTTGGAGGCATGCAGATGGGGGAAGAGAATTCATAAGTCCCACTGTGCAAGTGGATCTTCATTGCAGACACATCACTGGATATCACCCATTTTCTCCTGAGGTTTGGCTACTTGACAGCCTTGTCTCTACTGAGCCAAGAGATAATTAATGCAAGCTGTATCATTACCAGCTGCCGTAAGTGCATTTAAGAGACCTGTTTGCCTAGCAGTTGATCCCTTCATAAATGCAGAGAAGGGTGTTGTGGAGTCCCTCCCCCTTTAAAAAGACTACATCAATGAGATTAGGAGTGGACAACCTTTTCCCATAAAAAGCTGAATTCTCTTGGAAGGAATCTGTCAGCAATGTGCAGGGTCAGAAATGGCAGCAGATGGGACCAGGAATACTTTACACTCCCTGTCTTGTCCGTCTTTGATTTTCCTGCTAGGTAATCCTACCTCAGCTGGCACACTCTTCCCTCCCCAACAATCCCAAAGATAACTCACCATGTTACTTCTAAGTTTTTCCCTAAATTTACTAACAGCAGAGGGTGACAATTTTCATCAGGGTGGTGAGAGGAGTTTTTTTGAGGCGTGAGAGGGAGAAAGGTTTAAAATTCTCTTCTCTCTGCAATCCATGTGACAAGGGAACAGTTGAAAAGAAGATGGACTGCAGAAAAGATTAATCCTTCTTCTCCCTGCTTAGTGGTATGTTGTGAGCCACAAAAGATTAGGAGTGGGTCAAAAGCAGGCAGGGTATAAATAATATATACTGTATATATTTTTAAACAGACTTGTTTATTGGAAACTCTGCATAATGCCCAGAAAAATGTACCAAATACAAATGTGATACGTGCATTCCCCAAGCCTGCTGGAAGGCTACACATGACCAGGAAATGTGCACAGTCCCTCTTTATGGACAGATTATTATAACATTCTCCATGAGGCCTGGTAAATGTGCAGTGGCCACTTACACACAATACCTGCTCAACTTACAGTTACCCTTACATCTACACCAGATCTAAGGGCATTTCCAGTACATATTTTAGCATATCCGAGGTATCAGCGAAATCATAAAGGTCTTAACCAGTCAGTGACCTCACTTCAACCATTTTTCATCTCATCTTCCTATCTCTCTGCATTGCACACTCACTATGCAGACAAAGAGATCTGCTTCCATGCTATCAAAGAATCAGAAGATTTAAATAATGAAAAAACCAAGTATTTGTTCAAATACTTTTGCTCAAAACACAATTGCTGTGTTTTCCAACTGCTCATCTAGTCATTACAGAATACTTAGGCAAAGGTTTGTTTACCTGATCTAATCTGTTTATATACATACATTCTGTTTGAATGGGGAAGGGGGAATAAAGCCTTTGATGAGGATTTTTCCTACAAATACTTACTGGTAATTCTCCTTTTACTTTTCATTTCAAACATTTCCACACAAGCTGTGCTCTGCAGAAGGATGCATGACATTGAGTAGACGCCCAGACATTAGAAGCATCTTCTCCGAGACACTACTAAGCTTTTCTGTTGTAAAAATTTCTCTCAAAAAAAGCTAGGATAACTGTATATTTTAGACCCTAGTTAACAGAGCACTAAGTTAGGGCCACAACGGCCTGCCTTTATGTAACGCTAAGCCAAATCATTATTAAGTGTGACTTCAGATAGCTCAGTTGGTAAAGCATGAGATTTTCTACACAGACTGACGGTATCTATTCAGGAGCCATTCCCAGCCCTACATGGAGATTCAGGAATTAAACATAAATGTTTTTATGCCATCTTTCCTTTAGTATGTAAAACAGGTGGGCCAACACAGATATACAACCCACCCTTTAGGGGTTTTAACATATTGGAGAGTTGAACACTGCTCCAATTCCAGAAATTTTGTGCTTTACTCTCCCTCGTCTTAAATGAAAAAGACAAAGACTGCATTTCACAGTAAGTGTTTTAAAAGTTTAAATTGAGGTTTTAACATATTCCGATAAGGATCTAGTGTAAAATATTACCATCTGCTTTGTGCATATAAAAACAGTTCTGTCTGAAATCAACTGTAAACAAACACTTCCAAAAAATCTAATTACATACACTACTCTCTCAATATTGCTGATTTCACAGCCAATGTTCTACAGGATTTAATTAGGAAAAGGTTAATATTGTATGGCATCATATGGACCCTCTTTTTCTAGCTTCCTGTGACTAAAATAGCAAAAGTCTATACAGGTTTACGTTGATCATAGGCAAGACATTTAAAAAAAAATAAAGTTGGTTGCTTCTTAGTAAACAACTGCAAACCCCTCGTTCATCACTACTGTACTGTGCTTTGATGATGCCACAGCAAGGTTACTTTCACAATACTACAGAAGACTATACGCAGGTGCAAATCCAACACATCATTTATCCCTGCAACAGGTTTCAAATGCTGGATTTTTTAAATGAGGTAAAAAATAATAATAGAAAGATACTATAAAATGAAAATGAAATGAGAAATGATATTGCTCAAAGTGAATAGTCTGACACCCGTTACCTCAGGAATCCATTTTGTCACACATCCTAATGGTTAAGAGGGCGTGGGACCTGCCCATGACTGTTGGTTGTGGTCACTGCCAGATACGCAACCCATTCCCTCAGATGTGCTAATCTGACAGGGAACAGTGCTTGCATTACAAATGGGGAGGATCCAAGATGGCAGCCAAATGGCACAGTTCACATAAGAGGCTCAGCAACCTCCCCTCCAAAAACTGCCTGCCAGTGGGGTATTGATTTTGGATGCAGTGCAAATTATTTGAAATTAAACTGGGGTGACCTGAGTGGGTAAGGTTTATTGCATTGTATTCCAAAGTAACCTGCCCAAGAAACGGAGTAAAACCTCATCCTCTCCAATTTACCTTCTTTGAAATGTATCAAGCACAAGAAGCACAAAAGGCTGGGAAAGGCTGGGAAAATGTGTTTCAACCACTGGTTGAGTGAATTTGCTCTCATATTTAGAATACAGTGCTACCTTGGTTTACAACCATAATCCGTTCCGGAGCTCAGGTTGTAAACCAAAACAGGTTGTAACCCAAGGCACACATTCACCAATAGGGCCTCAAGAAAGGGGCCTCAAGAAAGGGGTGTTGTAATAATTTAAAAAATGGGTTGTAATCAAAAAAAGGGACACACACTTCCAGGTTTGATGTGGTTGTAATCCAAAACGGTTGTAAACCAAGGTACCACTGTAAATAGCCTGGCAACACCCCACAGCAGCCACTTTTGGACAGGCCACACACCCCACTGCCCATTTTGTGATGGTACCCACAACACTCTCACAATTCCCAATGTGTCCATAAAACCCAAATGGTTGAGAACCCTTGGTCTAGAATCTGATCTATTTAATATGATATGCTCAAGTTTCCTAAGGCACACACGAAAATGTTCAACAGTTTAGCTGCTGGTATATATATGAGTATTTAATTTCCTTTGCTGAGCAGCATGGTGTTAAACAGCAGAAGCGTCAAATCTTACCCACCTCTATCCTGTTAAGTGCTGTTAAGTCAATTCTGAACATTCTGTATGTACTTTAAGTAGGATTTCCTCATTCTTATTATTATGTCATGTAAGGAGTGGCATGCCCCCAATCTTTAGATTCCAGTAACAGTGGTATCTCAGTTTAAGAACAGTCTGGTTTAAGAACGATTTGGTTTAAGAACGATTTGGTTTACAAACTCCGCAAAACCAGAAATAGTGTCTTGGTTTGAGAACTTTACCTCAGTCTAAGAACGGAATCCGAACGGTGGAAGGGCACCGACGGCAGGAGGCCTCATTAGGGAAAGCGTGCCTTGGTTTAAGAACGGTTTTGGTTTAAGAACGGACTTCTGGAACAGATTAAATTCGTAAACCAAGGTACCACTGTAATTGTTCAGCATTTGTATCGAACTCCCCTCTTTTGAATGAGCAACGAAAACCGCCATAACATGTCATCTTCTCCAATTGGCCTTGCATTGCATGTTGTTGTTGTTCAGTTGTTCAATCGTGTCCGACTCTTCGTGACCCCATGGACCAGAGCACGCCAGGCATGCCTATCTTTCACTGCCTCACGCAGTTTGGCCAAACTCATGCTAAGAACACTGTCCAACCATCTCATCCTCTGTCGTCCCCTTCTCCTTGTGCCCTCCATCTTTCCCAACATCAGGGTCTTTTCTAGGGAGTCCTCCAGCACCATAATTCAAAAGCATCAAATCTTGCATTGCATAGTCAGATCCAATACAGGCTTCACCCATTCCAAAGGTGGCATTCATTCTCCCTGCCAGACAATGTCTATTAAAAAGGACAGAAATTCAAGAGACTTTCCAGTTGGAAATGGCTGGCCACTCAATAAGTGCCCTGGTCCTTTGTTCTGGGACTAATATGCACATGGATACAATGGCAGTCTGCCATCTCTCCTACAACAACAAACCTTTTTGAAAAAGCTTGAAAATCAGAGGGCTCTTTGAGCCATGTCATCACAACCTTGAAATGGAAGAGCCCTGGCTCTTTTATGTGATGGGGATTTAATTGGTCTTTGCAGAAGTGGGCTGTCCTACAGGTCTGTTTTCCATGGGGAGTTTCTGAAACCAAGTAGATTTATTTTACCATACAGAAGCAAACCAGAAAAGCTAGAAAACCAAGTGAGAGCCATTAAAGTAACAGGACAGCTAGGATGTTAGTTTGAGAGGCACCAATTTTATTTAAAAAAAAAAAAACTAATGGAGAAAAATATATAATGATGAAAGTGATTATGGAAAATGTCAAGAAATCTTACAGGGATGTTCTCTGACAATAAGGGCACTTGTGAGGTATGTAGCAGCTCATTTTCTTTTGCGAGAAAAATTCCATTGGTAGGAGTAACTCTTCTTCCAGCTGCCAGGGAGAGAAGTACTCCCGTTGTTTTAACTAAAAGCCCAGACTTCATCCAACTCTGTTTTTCCTCTTAAAAGGAAGACAACAGCAATGACCAGTGCTTTTTCTCCTCTCCCTTTTTTTTTTTTTTTTTGCTTTAGACCCAACAAATTTAATGAGCCTAGGGTCTCTAAACAACACCAAGGGCGTGGAAGAGAAATTACTTTGAGTGTTGGGATAGGGAACATTAAGGTATCACAAAGAATATCTATCGTGATGCAGCCATCAGACTGAAATGTCTTTAACCAAGTGTTTTAACAAAAGCAATGCACGGTGCTGCTAAAGCAGATGGAGAGAAACATTTTACTCTGTCCCATAATACTAAGGGTCGTTCTATAAAACTGATGATAGAGGAGATATGTGGGAGACAGATGGAGCAAATTCACACAGGAAAATAGCTTCACACAATCAATGTAGTGATGGCCACTACCTTGAATAGCTACAAAGAGGCATTTAGACATGTCTTCTATGAAATTGTATAACAATGGCTATTAGTCATCATGACAAGTTGGACCCGAAACGTAAATGTTGCTGTGCAACAGTTTCCATTCAGGGTGCCAGCCACCCACAGAAGCCTTCTTCCAGGAATACTCCACTCAATTTCCCTTTCCCCAATTTCCACCAACCATCAGCCAAGCATTCAATGCCCACTGAGCATTTTTCTGTCCTCACTAGGCTATTTTAGGTCGCCCTGCTAAAA
This sequence comes from Lacerta viridis, assembly GCA_900245905.1. Taxonomy (NCBI): domain Eukaryota; kingdom Metazoa; phylum Chordata; class Lepidosauria; order Squamata; family Lacertidae; genus Lacerta; species Lacerta viridis. The sequence continues at coordinate 92,549 of OFHU01004443.1, forward strand.
TTGGTAATTAGAAATGGCACTCAATTTTGCCCTAGCACTACAAGCCTCAATGCAAGCCATAAGAGCCCTGCTGGATCAACCCAAAGTCCCATCTAGTCCAACATCCTGTTCTCACTGTTACCAACCAAATGCCTATGAGAAACACAACAGCAGGATCTGACCACAACATCCTTCTCCACACCTGAAGCTCCAAACAAATGATGTTTGGAAGCATACTTGCTCCAATAGTGAAGGTACAGCATAGCCATTAGACTTGTCCTCCATGAATTTGTCTAATCATCTTTTAAAGAAATCCAAGCTGGTGGCCATCACTGCCTCTTGTGGAAGCAAATACTGTATCTAACTCCTTCTCCCAGACAAGAACCTATACCTGCTCCTCTTACACCAGAATCCCTATTTTTCCTGGAAGGGCAGGGAAAGATGATAAGTAAGCCAATCCTTTAAGCTTCTCCAACCTCTCCTTATTGGGGGAGATGTAGGAAATAGACCATAGGAATTTTCAACAGCCGGAGCTAATAGATTAACTAGGTAGACTCCAACAGGTTTACAGGAAAGGGGGCAAAACCTACACATTCCTGATGTCCAACTGAATTCATTGGGGCTTGCATATCTAGCTAAAAATGGATGAACCAGGTATACCAATTATGTGTTTCTACAACACAATCCTCATTTAGTCTGTGGCAGATTTATGTTGAAACAAATACCATATTACCTAGCAGCAATTTGATTCATAGAACTATACTTTGCCACACAGTTGCATGGCATAACATCTCTCTCTATTATAAATTATAGGGCCACCCAGCTTCAAACTAATGGGTACTGCCAGATTGTGGGTCTCCTTGAAATCACACGCATAACTCAATGCAGTATTGTGTTCAAAACCAATATCCATTCTTCTATCACTTCCCTTTAAGTATCATATTTCTAGAATCATAATTTTAAGGGTACCCACAATTCCTGCACATGCATTATCCATTCTGCGACATCAAACAGTTAATTCAGCAAGATGAATGTAAATCGCTACATGAAGTAGCGGTTTGCATGAACAATTAAATGATAGACACGATAAACTAGATTTATAAGCTTCACATCCTTATTAAAAAGAATCCTAGCATAATTTAAATATAAAGAACTAGAATATTCTTCCAATACAATAGATTCATGGAACTCCAGCTCCCCCAACAGCATCTGGGAAGTCAAACAGCACATACAGAAAACGGCTTTTATAAAAAGGCTTGATATCACTATGGAAACAACTGCAAGCATTTTTAAAAGAGTAATAGCTCTGTTAGGTGCTTCATTAAAAAAAAATCCTAGCAAATAAAGCCCTTAATCTTCAATGAAGCAAAAGTGTCAGTTGAATGCATACAGAAACTGATAAGTCAAATACAAGTGTGCTGAAGGAGTTAACCTGTTCAGAAAGAAATCTAGACAAAAAAGCAAGCTAGATTAGCTAACTAGGGCAGAAAGTTGGAAAATTTAATAGTGAAATAGATGAGGTGGAGATGTGAAAGAAACAGAAAATAACCGCATAAGAGCTTAAGTGAAAGGAAGCACAGAATGTTTAGAAGATCATTAAGAGAGAATTTTAATGTGGATGGTCAAAAGGGCAAATGAGAGCTGTAGAAATAAGTGTTGATCTGCATAGCGATTGTACTTCATAAAACTTCCTTCCTATACAGGGTTTTTTTTCCCCTCTGGAAACATTTATAGCTCCTTTAGTACCAGCTTGTACAGAGTATTTTAAAAATGCAGTGTTTTTCACTAACGTTTTTACTCATCCCCCTTGCCAAAGAGGAAGGATGGTGCTAGCTGTTTCGGCAACAGGCAAACAACCAACCAAGATGCTCCTCAGCTACCCACTGCCAAAATGACACCCCACTTCCCTCCCCCAGCTCCAAACTTCTGAAGCTGAAGAAGAGACTGCATCAGATGTTTGCCCTTTACAGTGGTACCTCTGGTTACGAACTTAATTTGTTCCGGAGGTCCGTTCTTAAGCTGAAACCGTTCTTATCCTGAGGCGCGCTTTCGCTAATGGGGCCTCCCGCTGCACGTGAGCCTCTGGCACGTGATTTCCATTTGCATCCTGGGGCAAAGTTTCGCAACCAGGAGCAGCTACTTCCGGGTTAGCGGAGCTTGTAACCTGAAACATTCGTAACCAGAGGTACCACTGTACTTCCTGCACTGATGTTGGTTGGTTGGCATCCGTCTGCCTCAAGTAACAATGAAGTGCACCTCTGGGGGCGAAGCCAAACCACTATATAGCACATCAGGAACCAAGACATTAATCCTACGTATACCATCCTGGGAGTAACCCAACTGAACATAGCAGGACTTGAACTTCCACATAGACGCAGTTGCACAGAACAGGAAAGGTAAGCTCATAGTAACCAAAAGGTTGTGTTTGGTGACCAGGGCTAGCCAAGATTTGAAGACTCTTGCTTTCTCTCAATTGATGAGACAAGTCCCTGGCAATTACCCGTACATAATGCCCAGAAAGCCTAATGCCACGTCCTTGAAAAAAAATAATTTAATTTAATTCTAATTAAGCAAGCTCCAAATTTGTCTGTAACCAGGCCAAATCTCTCAACAATCGAGTCCCATTACTGAGAGGTATAAAGACATTTCACTGTTGCAATTCCCGTGATCACACTTCTAGTACATAAGATGCCTAATGGTTTTACAATGTATCTGTCATTCAGGAGTGAGGTAGGAAAGGTGACGGCATATTAGAGCTGGCTTAATGGTATTTGCTGCATTTTAGAGACAGCCCACCGAGCCTAACACTCACCATCAAAGCACACGCTATTGAAACTTATGGTTCTCTGACCAACAAGGCACAGAAAAAGCAAGAAAGAGCAGAAATCTCAGGCACTAAAAAGATCTAGTCATTAGGGAGAGATAAACATTGGATGGAGAAAGGCAGCGAGCAGCTCTTCCTTTTTTGTAGTGAAATTTCCATCTTTTTCCTCCTCTTGGAGGGGGAGCTTTCAGAATTCAGCATAAAGTACAAGGAATTGCATCCACCTCTTGCCTTCTTAGAAGCATCTGGTAAGTGAAACAAGATTCTGCCCCTCCACCAAGCCTGTGTGTCCTGGGAGGTGAAATTCCAGTCCAATTTCCACAGGAGAGATACTGATTATCTGGATTCGTGCCAGAAAACAGCCTTAGTCACTCTGGTGGATGACTTGCACTAGGGAATTGATGGGAGACTACAACCTTATTGGTTCTCCTGCACCCCTCTGCAGCTTTTGATGCCATCCATCATACTATTTTTTTTATAAGAATTTATTGACATTTTCATAACAAAACATACACCCACACCCACACCTACAAATATAAAACAAATACAAATATTGCCATGATTCTTCTTCTTGTTCATATACATAAAGAAAATTTTCTATTTCTAAATCTTGACAGTTGACTTCCCCTGCCTTTTCACCTTCGATTTTATATCCATAATCCACTTTAATAACAACGTCTCTCTAAAAATTAATTCCATTTAAAAAACACTCTTCTTAATCTATAATAGCTATAATAAACAATCATCTTAATCTTTAATAACTGATAACTATATAAAACGCAAGTGTCTCTGCATCCAGTCCGTGTGTCTCTGGGTTTGCGCTACTGAGCATGTGCCCCACGGACACAGGGATTGGAGCAGAAGGCGGCAGTTGAAGCGGCGGTTGAAATGGAATGCTGGCGCACCAGAGGCTGAAGGGCGGCCGAGAAGGGAGGACACGCTCCACTTCGCCGCTGGGCAGAAAGGAGGAGAACCGGGGGGGGGGGCGAAGCCTCCCGGGAGATGATGCCGCCGCCTCCGCCTCACCCCCCTCGCTTCCCCACCCATCGCCCCACACTCCGAAAGGGGCTGGGAGCCCCACACATCCGGAAGGAAACCTGTTCTACCTTCGTGCAGTAAGTATGTTTAGGACAGGAACAATAAAAGGAAACACGCCGTCATTTCTCCCTCAGGAATCTTAATGCCGTGTAGGGAGCGCATGGTTTGCCCTGCTCCCTGCACTTAGGACTTTGGGTTTTGTGTCAGAAATGTTCTAGCGCCCGTTATTTTAACGGGTTTAATAACTAATAATAGCTAATAATAACTAATAGTAAACAATCATCTTATTCTATAATAGTTAATAATAAATCCTTAAATCTTACCAAATTATTCTTATAACAAATCTATACTGACTTCTTCCCTTAAACTGCTGCTAATAACATGAAATGCCATCCATCATACTATCCCAAATCAGAGCAGGAGCTCATCTAGTCTTCACCATTTGCTCTATTATGGCAAACTGACCTCAGGGCTTTTTAAATATCTTCTATCAGATAACTAGAGTTTTTGTTCCTAGAGTTTGGGCAGCACTGTGTATCCCAGTTCCTCCAAGGTCCTTGGTGCTGCCAAATACTGCCCTTCTTTTCCTTCAGCTCTGCATTTTCATTAATGTTCATGAGTGGTGATCAGCTTTACATTTGATCTAGAAAGAGCTGGGGAAGGAAATCAGGGGGAAAGACTAGGTATCACTTGGGGAATTTGAGAGGGGCTGCTACAAAATGTGGGTAACTGAATCAAATACTGAAATGAAACTGATGTCATGGGCTTAACTTGGTTGTAAAGTGAACATGGATTTCAAATTGTTGCCAACAGATAAGCTGCCAGGCTTTCAAAAGGATCGAAGGTGACAGAACAAAGGAATGACTGGGGGGGGGGGAGGCGGATGAAAAAGAACTCAGAAACTAAACATTTTCACTTTCCAGAATAAATATAAAATGAATAGGAAGGAATGCCATTTCAGTTCCCTGCTGCTCCCCTTGCCTAACAGAAGCGGATGTTATACAAAACAGTCAATGCATACAAGTTATGTAGTTTGCATAAGATGGTGCAATATAAACCTTTATTTACGTGCACAAAGTCCTTATCAGGTTATGAACTCAAGTGCTACTTTATAAAACTAGAATATTTGATTTCAAATCAAACACAGTTCAAGGTGGCTGAAAGGGTATGGGGTCCACACCACAAACTTAAACGTCCACACTTTCCCAGAGTACTCTGTAAAATGTAGTTCTGTGAGGAGGAAAGGAGTATCCTAACAATTCCCAGCACCCTTAAAAACTACAGTTCACAGGATTATTTGGGGGGAAACCATGTATGCTGAAGTGGTATAAAAATGGACATTCATGAATAGTGCAGTTGAAACCGGAGAATAAATCAAACTTCAGTACCAAACACGTAAAAAGGGAATTTCACTGTAACACCAATTAAGACCTGCCATGAAACAGAATCACAATTTAAAATCCTTGAAAGGCTGAAATAGATAAGCTCAAAACTTTTGTTCCTTACAAAGTAACTAAATCCCTAGAGAAGTACCGTATATACCCATAAGCCGACCCGAATATAAACAGCACCTAATTTTCCTCACTGGGAAAATTTAAAGCCGGTTCATCCTTGGAGGAGGAGGAGGAACGAGCAGCCCGAAACCCTTTGGGCTGCTCCTTCCTCTTCTCCTTTGCAAGTTTGCATTTAAATAGATGGAACAAGCTCTGGGGAGAGTAAAAACTTTTGTACACTTCTTAAGGAATGGTTGACTGGGGAGAGCGGGTGGCGGCACGACGGAGAGAAAGCTTCTTTCTCGCCACCCCCACCACCCGCCTCACGAGTATAAAGCTTTTTCAGCACAAAAAATGTGCTGAAAAACTAGCTTATACTCAAGAAGTACTTATCACACTTTAGCAGGGATCAAACTGCCAGAGATAAACTTGCTACAGAAGACCCATCTTCAACTTAAAACATGCACTGAAGAACCCACTACTTTATGCCATATATTTGTAAGGTGGCAGCACTACTGTTGTGACCCACCTCAGATCAGGTCGCAACCCAGTACTCTGTCCTAACCCACCAGTTGAAGACCAATGGTTAAGGAGTACTCACCAAGGTTTGTGTTGGGGCCAGCCAGAAGTTGCTTGAATTTATCTAAACGTGATGCCTCTCTTTCCGATAGCATAGGGATACCTGAGCTACTGTGGTCTGTCACTCCACCCACCAGAGTAACAGTGGAGGCTTGCGGAAGGGACTGAGATCTTGGCACAGAAATAACCTCATCAGCACCATCTGTAGAGTATATAAAGGAGCAAACAGACAGATATCAAGTGATCCATTTTTTTTTAATGCAAAGGTAAAACTTACATTTAAAACAGAAAAATATTGGGACACAAGCATTTGTAACAGTTGTTTGGTTAGAGACAGAAAATGTTATATCCACTGTGGCTTCAAAACAGTTATAAAAATAGAACTCCTTGTCATCATGTCAATAGCAAGAATCTCACGTTTGTGAAGCAGCCGAGAACAACTGATGGGTTATTCATATAGAACGGCATAAACACACACACTTCAAGCAGTAATGTTTTAAATGGTTCCTACAATATTTTCTTCTATTAAACACTTTCACAGTGATGTAGCAGGGTTTCCCATTTTTTCCTTCCAAGACAAAGAAGAAACAGTGCTTTGAGTGTCTTAAAAACAACTCGGGACTCATTTCTTCAGCAATGCATGAAAATGCTAAAAACGCCTCCATAAATATAGTCATGCATGACATTTTTTGTGTGTAACATGCAGCCTGCTACCGAGTATTCGTGTCAAGTGGGCCTTGTTCGCAGTTCAGAGTAGAAAAGCTTAGTTTGTCCACTTTCTTATCTATGGTCTCATAACCTCAAAATTAGGACTGTCACGTGTTGTTCGTGGGGCTGCTTTTGAAGACAGCCTTGAAAAAGATTACAACAAGAAGAATCACCGAAAAAGGAAGAATGGACAGTGAAATTAATGGAGTATGCAGAACTGGACAAAATGACAGGAAGAATCTGAGAACAGCGGAACCAGAAGTTCATGAAAGACTGGACTAAATTTGCAGATTATCTGAAGGACTATTGCACTCAATTGAATACGTTGGTAGGACTGCGAGAAGCTTTGTAAGTTTATAAGAAAGAATATCATTGTAGTATGGAATTTTAGTGATAAGTTTATGTATGATAATTTTAAGCAGTGATTGCTTTGTGAAGTATAGTTATTAGTGATGAATGTTAGGATATCACATTACAATACTGACAACAAGGAGGGTTTGAAGGAAGTCATGGCCCTAAAAAGCCAAAATGTTAAGTTTTAGAAAATATAAAGTAATGGATTTTATTATTGTATTGTTATAAACTCAATAAAAATGATATGGCAAAAAAGAAAAAGATTACAGTTATGAGGTTATGAAAGAGAACTGGGGATTGGGAATGTGTCGTGTCATCAGTGCTTGATAGCTCCACTGATTTCTAGTCACTTTGTGAACTCCAAAACAAGTGCTGCCACTTAGTTTCAAGTATATGCAGGAAGCTGCCTTATACCATGTCAAGACATTCGTCCAAGACATTGTCTACACTGACTTGTAGCAGCATTGAGCTTTGGCCCTACATGGCTTGGTGTCTGAACCCTACTCCCTCATCAACTTGCCCACACATATAGGTCATCATGGAGAACCCCCTATGAATGAACATCACATGCGAAGCAAGTGGTGACTAGAAAAGGGACGTCTCAATTAAATGGCCCTTCTGAGTTATGGCCCTTAAATGCCACTATTTGGATTAGTCCCATAGGCATTAGTGGGGTAGATTTAGAGTATAAAGTACAAGAACTACTAGCACATTTTCCCAACTTCTCATTATTTTTATTTTTGAATGGATAACATGACCCTTTCAATTACTGTCTGGCTTAAGAGGGAAGTGAAAGCTTCCAAGCCCTCAAGAAATCCTGGAACAAGGTATACACTACAGCTTTCAACCTAGAGAAACAATGAATGGCAATGGAGTTTGAGGTTTAATATACCTGCAGAACTTGATGTGTTGCTTTCACTGACAGATTTAACCAGTCTGCTGTCACCACACGCAGCTGAGGGCAGTTCTGAAAGCTGCTGTGGTTGCTCCTTTTCCACCTGTTCCTCCTGCAATTTGTGCTGTTCTTGTAATTTGCTGTGATTCTGAATTACTCTGTTAGCCGTTTCCATGACTACATCTGTGTTAAGGCTTTCTGCAGCCATCGCTAGGAGTTCATCGTCGTCATCCCCAACATCCCAAGCGTCGCTCGTGTTGCTTTCAAATTCTTGAAACGTGCTGATTTTCTTCAGTTTCACTGGAGTTGTTGGCGGCTTGGCTCCAGGTTTTAAGCTGTTTAAAAGAAAAACCAGCATTTACACAAACACAAGCACTTTTGTGCTTATTATACTACCTGATTAAGTAACTAGTTCATTCCAACTAAAGCAAAAAGTTACACTAAGGCTGGCCCAAATTCAACGGGGCATATTTCTGAGAAGACTTGGTAAGAAGCGAGCTGCTGATCAGCAAACAATGTTCAGCTAACCAAAAATTAGTTAGATGTGCAGCTTTTTCAGTTTTCCATAGCATTTGGCATACCTAGTTGCTGTGGTTTGTATGTTACTGCAAGGCTCTCCATCAGCACAACAAGAGTTCCTCTCCCTCCCTCTCCCTCATGTGCTCTGCACCCACTCAAATCTGTTCTGGGAGTTCCCCCAACCCCCCAGAGTAGATTGGGGGACCACCAGGGGCATGCAGGCAACTATAAGGTTATTTATGCATTTTCAATCAGAAGACCAATGGAAGAAGCTGGTCTCAAGCTGGTGCTCGGAAGCAGTGATGCTGTGAAGAACGCCCAGCATATTTTGGACAAGAGTCTTGAAAAGGGGATCTCTGTATATATTTTTCCAGTTCATAAATAATAGCTTGTTCAAGAAGATACTTTGCACAAAATACTTTCCATCTTTCACAAATTAAGTGCTGCTTTCAAGCACACCCTGCCTCTCCCTTCACTTATCAGTTTCTTTTAAATTGTGGTACTGCCCTTTCCAGTGTTAGAGAGTGGAATAGAAAAGTTAGCAACCAAATGGCTTCTGGAACCTGGGTTGTGGGTGCCAAAACGGGGGGGGGGGGGGGCAACACTTTTTATTATTATTTTGATAAGCATGAACTAATATGCAATTCACATAAGTGACAAATTGTTATATCACATTTTTAGCAGAAATTGTTGATACGTGTTTAATTTGGTGTTTACAATAAAAATGTTGGCACTCCACTTCAGTTTTCAAAACATTCTACTCTTTATTGTTAAACTCCTTAACATATTGTCCATCCTTAACATATACTTTGAGGCTTTAAAGCACATGCATTTCAGTAATCCTTGAGTATCAGACAGGCACAAAAAATGGCACCCAGACATTTTTAGGTGCTTGCAAATGGAGAATCTTTAGGCACAAAATGCGCCTGACATCATGCTAATTTCAAACCCTGGACCTTTCCCTGCTCCCCATTCTGGAAAAAAAATCCAAACTTCAGGGGCTTCTTAACATTTTTCTGCAAAACAAACATTTAATGAAACCTCCAAAATTCTCTATTACAGTACACTAATCACAGACAGTAAATGTATAGCCTACCATTACAGCTCAACAGATCTAAGAGGGATTGAGAAGAATGCTGCTCAGTACTGCTAGCCACACAAGAGTAGGACTGAAATCCATTTTGATCCATTTTCCGGATCATCTACATAAACTCAGAGTTGCTCCAGTCCCTCTTTTCCATCCAGTTCTCCTCCCTCTCCCCATTATGCTACTTCCTGTTTATTTCAAGCAGAATCCACTGGTAAATTCTATGCAAGCCCCATTAATTTTAATTGAGCTGAGCAAGTCCATTTCAATGGGACTCGCACACGAAAGCTTCCCAGAGTTATTTGTAATTTTATGTTTTAAGGCTTGCAAATGAGAAAGCTTTGCTAGTTTAATAAAATGGGGGGGGGGGTTTCCCTATGAAATAAACCAAGAAAGGTATGTAGGTCAAAAGATGTTTGTTACTCCTTTATTTCCTTTTGCGTTCACAAACCTATTGTTTCATACAGCCTGTCAAATATATTGTTTCATTGTCTTAAACATTAAATGACATATTTGCATTGTGTGTGCTTACTTTGATAGGTAAAGGACCTCATGAGCTATTCCCTTTAAATATCACAGAAACTCTGTGAACCTCAGACATTGCAGGAGAGAATTATCTTGCTTATCTTGAAACACCTTTAGTTCAGTACAAAGAACCAAGTGCAATCCTGTTAAAATTTAGCTACAGGTTGAATTTTATTTCAGACTATTCAACAGTCCATTTCCATACATATTCTCTCCAAAGTAAACCTCACCATGTCCCAAATGACAGTAGCACAAGGCAAAAAATAATAATGATGATTTAGTACAAAGATGGGTTATTCTTCTCCTGACATGTAAACATATTCCTTCTTCCCTTTTGAATTCAAAGTGCATTTGAGCCATGTCATCTACTGCATTGGAGCAATGCTTTAAAAAAAATGCCTAACAAGTAATGTTTTAAAGGCAACTATTTCAGATTTCAGATCCTGAAGCTCCAGTAATTTGGCCACCTCATGAGAAGAAAAGACTCCCTGGAAAAGACCCTGATGTTGGGAAAGATGGAGGGCACAAGGAGAAGGGGATGACAGAGGATGAGATGGTTGGACAGTGTTCTTGAACAATAATTATTATTATTATTATTATAATTTATACCCCACCCATCTGGCTGGGCCTCCCCAGCCACTCTGGGTGGCTTCCAACAGAACACTAAAATGCAATAATCTATTAAACATTAAAAGCCTCCCTAAACAGGGCTGCCTTCAGATGTCTTCTAAAGGTCTGGTAGTTGTTTTTTCTTTGACATCTGGTGGGAGGGCGTTCCACAGGGCGGGTGCCACTACCGAGAAGGCCCTCTGCCTGGTTCCCTGTAACTCGAAGCGACTAGCATGAGTTTGCCAAACTGCGGGAGGCAATGGAGGATAGGGGTGCCTGGCGTGCTCTGGTCCATGGGGTCACGAAGAATCGGACACGACTGAACGACTGAACAACAACATTTCAGATTTCAGTTTGCATCTCATAGGAATTACTGGGCAAAGCTGCTGTTTTACACAAAGGGAAGGAGTCATAAGTGAGGACTACATCAATTTTGGTGAAATAAGCAAAAATCGGCCCTTATTCCCTTATGGGGTACACACGAGCCCTTGTAAAATCATTTGCAGGTTCTCCATCAGTAGGAGTAAAAAAACAGACCAACCAGAGAATATTTAGAAGCAAAGCAGCTAGTGAGCTTGATCTTTATTGTTCTGCTGCAACAGGGTTGACCTCCCCACACACAGGAGAGCTGGGGAGGGACCCAGAGCCATGCGTGCAAGCACTTATAAAGACATTTCAAAAAAATCCCCCTTGGAGTCCAACCCCACCCCCAGATACCTCATGCCTACATCACAGAAAAGGCGGTCTCCAACAATTTTCAAAAAAAATCTGAGAAGTTTGTTTTTCTCCTGCCTGCCAATTTATAAGATACAGTGGTGCCTCGCAAGACAAAATTAATTTGTTCTGTGAGTGCTGTCGTATAGTGGAAATTTCGTCTTGCAAAGCACCAACGGGGGAAGAGCAGTTTGACGGGGGGGGGGATCGGAAATTTTTTCGTCTTGCGAGGCAAGCCCATTGACAAATTCGTCTTGCGACAGCCTTCCGCTAGCGAATGCTTTCGTCTAGCGAGTTTTTCGTCTAGCGGGGCACCACTGTAATGTCTTATCTGATTGCCTTTCCTGGGTAGCCAGGCCATTCCTTTGAGATGGTGATTACTTAATTTCTGAGACAATGGGAAGGTTCCCTCACCCCCTTCCTCCTTGCAGAGAAACATTTGGTAAACATTTGGTCAGTTTTGAGAGTCAAAATGGTGTCAGGAGTCAAAATGGTGTCAGGACTGTCTGCCTCAGACATGTGGCCTTGTTTGCTTGGCACACTTATGAACATTTATTATATATATGACCTTGATATTCTTACAACATTGGCGTACACATAAACAATACAGTCGTACCTTGGTTTTTGAACAGCTTAGTTCTCGAATGTTTTGGCTCCCGAACGCCACAAACCTGGAAGTGACTGTTCCAGTTTGCGAACTATTTTTGAAAGCAGAACGTCCGACGGGACTTCCGTGGCTTCCAATTGGTTGCAGGAGCTTCCTGCAGCCAATCAGAAGCCGCACTTTGGTTTCTGAACATTTTGGAAGTCAAACAGACTTCCAGAACGGATTCCGTTTGACTTTGAAGGTACGACTGTACTAAACAAGTCTAAACAAGTAAAGTGGGAATGGCAGACATCATAAAGACACATTTGTGAGGAAGCTGTGGTTAGCTACAATTCCATGTGGGGTTGTATGCAGAATATAGTGTGCACAATGGTCTTGATTATTTTAGCCTCCAAGATCTTCCTACCTTTTATCAAGCTGAAGAAAACTTCACTGTCAACTCTAAGGAACCTGCCTAATTTAATTGCCTTAAAATACAAATCTTAAGCGGCACTGAAACAAGTGGGTTTAAAGCGTAATTTCTCTTTTACACTGTGTCGTCATGTTTGATAGACATACAAATTATTATGGCTGCTTGCCAGGAAACATTTTCTTCTTCAAGTAGTAGAAGGCAAACTCACTTTTGAGTATGGGAAAGCAGAACCACAGTTTAACTGTTTAAGAAAATATCCCAGTGAAGGAAAAACTTTCCATGAGGCGCAAACTATTGTTACACAGAAGGTTACCATGCACCTTTTATATGCCTATACTACAGACACTGAATCAGAGAGACAATGTAAAATCGTAGCATCATGATGGTGGGGAAAGATGAAGATTATACAACAATATACAATTCCTAGCTTGTTCAGATTCTTCATTGTCCTTTGTGACAACTTATTAATTACAGAGTACTTAAATAAAGAGGTAGGAACCACATTACACATTTCACAAATAGTTAAAAAAAAACCAGATGGTATGTTTCAGCTCCACAAACAAGTCTGCAATTTTTTTAAGCTAACCTGCCAGAGATACCTTTGTCAGAAAGTTACCTAATTCAAAAGAACTTTTATAAAGCTTGTTTTCCTCATCACTAGACAAGTGGTCATTTACAAACCCAATATAATACTTGCAATTTTTTGATCACTCACAGACCTACTGCAACATGTACCATCAGTAAATGCACAAATATGATTAATCTCGGGATGTACAAACTAGGGGCGTCGTAGGGTGGGGGCGGTGGGGGCGGGCCGCCCCTCGTGCCGCCCCTAGGCGGGTGTGTGCGGTGCTGTGTCCCGGGGTACAGCGGCGGCGCGTCCCAACTGGTTTCAAAGCTGCACGGACGAGGCTGTGGCGGCCCGGCATACCCCACTGTGACGCACACGCAGCATGCCCCGCCCCCGGGGATGCCGGGCCGCCGCTTTCCGGAGCCTCGGTGGGCTGGAAAGAGCCCCGAAGCCGCAGCCTGGCAGCCCTTTGCCATGGCTGCGGCTTCGGGGCTCTTTGTAGCCCGCCGATGCCCCCAGCCCCCGCCCGGCATACCCCAGGGTGGTGGACGGGGAGGGCTCTCATGACGCACGCACGCGCCGCGATGCCCCGCCCCCCAGGGGTGCCCCTTGCTCCCGCCCCGGGCAGCAGGGGCTAGACGCCCCTGCCTCAGCCCCACCTCACCAGTAGCACCTCCTCTTCCAGCGGAGAGAGCAGCGATGTCTCTAGTGGGGAGGGGCAGGCAGCTCAGGAGCTGGAGAGCAGAGGCTCTGGAGATGGTGGAGAGACCCTACACTCCCCTCGTTCAGCGGGCGAGGAGGGAGTCATGCCAGTTCCATCGCCCCAAGTACGTAGAGGGGTGAAACGCAAAGAGGGGAGGCGGAAATTCCGTATACCAAAACTCTTATGTTGGGGTCAGAACCGGAAGGGGCCATTCTCGGATTCTGCAGACGGTTGATACAGACATGGATTTTTAGCTCTGCACTGTATATAGCAGTGTTCAACCACTGTTCCGCGGCACATAGTATGCACAATAAAACTACTAAAGGAAAGGTCAGAGTTTTGCCTGATTTCTCATGAGCAACTACCCAAGGACCTTACAGTAACGATTAACCATAGCAAGTGTAGGTATACGTGACAGTGACTCCTGTTAAACTGGGCAAAGGAAAGAAGGAGAATTCACACCACCGGGGGGGGGGCGCGGGGAGGAACTAATCCCAATGTATTAAAAATGGTTAAGAGATCAGCAACATTACAGCTGCACTGCCAAACTACTCCAATTCCAGAAATAATAATAGTATGAACAGGGAGCGATAAAATCCATACTCTAGTTCAGTTCCTCCAGACTTGACATTTACAGTTTGCATCTTTTTGCCAGCTCATAAATTGGTTCTCCTCCAGCCGACAGAAAGCAAGCCTCTCAAATAATTCACCTCCTGCTATTTCTCAGTTCATATCTGCTTAAGCTAGTTTGCCTGTGCAAGAAGGAAAGCCATAGTGATACGAAAAATCGGAGGAGCAAAAGGGACCAATTTAAAAATCTGGTAGGCAATCCAAGGCTGAGTAGCATTATCATTGAAACAAAATTATTTTGTTGTATTAGCTCTACAGGAGGAAAAACTTGTCTCCTGCCACTGTTGAGACCATACATGGTATTTCTTATAAGCAGGACTTAACATCACCAATCAAGATGCCACAGTGAAACTTCTGTGTTGGAATTAAGACTGCAATGTAAATACAGATAGATGTGTATCTATATTGCTTCACGTATGTCCTGTGAACTTGTAGTACAAGAGACCCTTGCGCAAAGAAAATTGAGAATGCAGCTAGCACGCTCCCAAATGGCCAGAGCTTCTTTAAGAGGTCCATACAACAATGGGAAACATTATGCTTGCTCATTGTGAATGAATGCACAATATAGAAGACATTTCTTGGTTTAAGTGAGGGATGGGGAACCTTTTCAGCTTGAGGGCTGGATCAAGAACTGACCCACCCTCCATAAGCCATTTTGACAGGTGCGTGGGGCAACTCACCTGTCTGTCCCCCAATATCATTAAGCTGTCAAATAACAACTTCAAAGGTGCTGACACGGCCCACTTTGTCAACTTGTAGGCACAGTTTGGATTCAAACCAGGCCTGCAAAAGGATAGCTTTCCTTTGCAGACTAGCAAAGCAAGTCCACAAAGAAAAGATGTATGTTTGCAAACACAGTTTGAATCCACACCACACCTGTAAACCAGCACATTCAAAGGGGCTCACTGTCAGCACTGATCAGAGCTGACAGCACAGCCCACTTGCCAACAATAGGAGCACACTTTAAACTCTTATTCATTTCCTTGCATCCACATATTTACCTGCCTCAAACCTGACATCATGTATGATGGCAGCTGGGTGGGGCTTTTTTTGGGGGGGGAACAGCCTCCCAGGCTAAATTGGGATATAAAAGCACTAAAAAAATATTCTTAAATTAAACAAATAAATAATAAGCAGCCCTTGATAAAACATCAACAAAGCACAAAGCTTAAAATATTAGTCTGACATAAGGAAAAATAATTACCACTCCCAAATATAATATGGCATTGGCCCAATAAATGTTAAAACATTGTTTGCAAATCTGTAATAAGAACACAATTAATTAATACAAGCCAGCTGAAACAGAGTCAAATGCTTTGAAAAATGAAAATAAGTTACCCTAATTTTGGCAACAGCTGTCAATAGTAATGAAACACAGTTGCTTATATTAAAATTACTTAACAGAATACAGCATTACAAACTGATTAGCTTATTCCATAAAGTGAAGGGACTTTCAAGCTAAGCCAAAATAATTAAATGTTTAGCAATAAAATTCAAAAAGCCAGTGGAAAGCAGGAAAGAAGAGAGCAATATGGTCAGAAGCAGAAAGAGAAGATGACTAAAGCATCGACTTCAACAAAAGATTAGATACTGAGAAGATTTAAGTCCTTTATCTGCTTTAAAAAAAAAAAAAAAACTTACGTTCCATGCAACAGTGGATCAAAAGGAGGATGCTGAGCTCCGTATACATGTTGAATACTAAAAAGGAAGAAAGTAAGTTTAGTACAATTACAGCATAATCCAACACCTATTTACATGGAATTTCAATGAAGCTGACTCCCTAATAAGTGTCTTTAGCAGGCTTCAAAAATAACTCAAGACTTCTCTTATACCAGGCACGTCCAACAGGCAGATCCTGATCTACCAGTAGATCACTGGACGTCTGTGGTAGATCACTGGTAGATCACTGGCTCCTCCCAAAGAAGCTCAACAACTTTGGCTCCCCTTAAAAAAAGCTCAATTTTTTGCCCTGCACCCCCCAAAAACGGGGCTTTCCCCCTCCCTAAAAAAGCTCACCGCCAGTTTTTAATTCTGTAAGTAGATCGCAGTCTCTTGGGAGTTGGCCACCCCTGTCTTATACTATAAATTTATACTATTTATAAACAGTACTCCAGTTAAACTAAACCATACATTGGTAGGAAGGGATATGCTGCACTCCTTAACAGAAATGTATTTTATATAAACAGATGAAGCCATCCAGCTTAAGACAATAAACATACAGGGGGCAACCTCCACATTAAAATGCTTTCAGCAACAACAGGCTTGTTAAACTATTCTGTACTGAAAAGCACTAGATAGACCTTTGAGCTGATGATCACACAATAGGTAGAGATTCATCTATTGCTGCTTGAACTGTTTAAAATACTGTGTAAGTAACAAGAACAAGGAACTACTGTACCAAACTGAAATTTGCTACCACTCCGGCCCAAATCATCATTTCACCTGCACTTATTTCTTTCAACTATAGGGAATATTCCACAATGTACCACACTAATGCTTTACTTGCAAAATTCAATGGATTGGTTTTCATTAAATAACTAGGTGGACCAGGACCAAGTGAAGCAAACCCAACTAGCTTAATAATAGTCAAAAGCCATGTTTGGTAACTCTATGTTTTGCACGTCTGTGATGTTTCCAGGAGAATTCTCCTGAAAAATCATGCACGGCCATTATATATTAAAAAAACCACAAGTCAATTTCAATATGCCTTTGTTTCATCTTTGTGATGTTTTAAGTGTGTTGCTTAAAGCAGTACTGAAATAGAAAGCATCCAACTCAAAATACTTGAAAGCAACTTACTAATGTAGACTAGAATTAATACTTCAAGGACTTATCCCTATCACACCGTTTTCATCAAAGTTTTAAATGCTGGAATTATATACAACAGGCATAGGCAAACTCAGCCCTCCAGATGTTTTGAGACTACAATTCCCATCATCCCTGACCACTGGTCCTGTTAGCCTAGGGATGGTGGGAGTTGTAGTCCCAAAATATCTGGAGGACCAAGTTTGCCTATGCCTGATATACAATCTTAGAAGTCATAAGCATTCACTAATCTTGAGTAGCGCATTACTAAGAAATTGCATATTAGTAGGCTAATTGTGAAACAAGTAAGTTTACGGTTTGTTTTTACAAGTATTGCATATATTGCAGTGTAGAACTTCCTACATGTGGTACTGTCCACATTTCCTTCTCTAATATCACACACCATACCACCTTCTTCAGGATTAGATGTAGAAAAACTATGTAAGTATCTATAGTGAAATTTTAATATATCACTTGCATATTCATATACCATAACCTGATTCAGCGGATGCTGCCACGGAGAGGTTGTGCAAGAAAGTCAATGACTGGGAGATGTGGGTGGAGAAGCCAAGCCAGAGATGTAACAACTGTAGAAGAATGTGAAAAAGTGTGCATGCACACGAAAGCTCATACCTAGAACAAACTTAGTTGGTCTCTAAGGTGCTACTGGAAGGAATTTTTTAATTTTTAATTTTTTGTTTTGACTATGGCAGATCAACACTGCTACCTACCAGTAACTGGAACTGTAGACTATTACGGTAAGTGCTGTTACAAGTGACTTTATCTGCTGATGAAAATGGGCATCTTCCTATGCTATGGACACAGCCTGCTCGTGAAAAACATTCTAGTGCATCCCATGTGTCAGGAATCCACAAAGTTCCTAGCCCAATACTAGCATCATTCAAACATTACTTATATAAACAGGACACCATGTGATTACTGAGGGACAGGATCACACTACCTGGCAGCACCTATTAGTAAATAATCGTGTCTCAGATTAACCTAATTGGTTATTCATCTGAAGACGAGGCCAAGCATTGGCTCCAGGAGAGGACCTGAAGAACAGTTCTACACTCCAGTAAATGCCTGATTTAGGGGGGTATTCTTCCATGCATGCTCTAACTTTCTCCTTGACCCTATTATGAATTATGGGGATATGCAACATTCCCAATAGCACTACCCACTGCGACAGTCTCACACATAAAAGAAATCTGTGCAGTTCCAAACTATTCTGGAATTTTCAGTATATATCCCCAATATAATTTAAGATTAGTTGTGTAAAATAGCATTGGAACATAGTGTTCAAAAGATCCTACCAATTTCCTTTTCAATGTATTCCTGTGAATGAAATGAAGATTCGCTTTCAGGTTAGTAAAATCTATAGGGAACCAAAGAATGGTAATCTATTCCACGGTCATGTCTGATAATCAATATGTGTCATTATCATTGCTTTGGAATCCATCCGTCTCAAGAGACAATGGAGTATGCCTCCGGGGTAAAGTCAAACCACTGTGTTAGCAGCACTAAAGAGATCTCCCCAGGATGCAAACCTAGGCAGTGTGTATGGAGGTCCTGGGTTGCCCAGACAAAAAGACTGCCCTCATGGTCTCGCTGATGTGGTCCAATAGAAAGCAGAGCAATATGTTTGGCACTAGTTTAGTTGCAGGAGTTGCCAGAGTTGCCTTGTACTTGTACAGTACAAGGTGCCATCCAACTGTCTTAGGGACTCCACTCCAGATTTGTGTAGGGTTCAAGCCTTAGCCTTTTCTTCTCCCAAAGATATCCCACAAGGCAGTGGAGGTTTAGGATCAGAGTTTTCCTTCTCCTAGGTGGGCTACCTACCCAGGTTGATGAGCCCCATCTGCTCCTCACTTCCCTCGACAGCACGTGCCGAAACCACCTTCTTGACCACTGGACCCACTATTGGTCTTGTCTGCTCAATGCACCAGACTCTGGCTTCGCATGCAGGGGAAATCCCTAACTCACCAATGGTATGAGTCCCATCGGCTACCTTCACCTGGTTTAGCCTAGCCAACCAGTCAAAGCTGTTCCTGCTGCTGTCACATGCTGACAGCTTCTAGGAGTCACAGGTGAGAGCTGAGCAGGGTGGGGACCAATAGTGGGCAAACTACCTCAGAAGGAGCATGACATGTCCCCTCCAGAGGTACTAACCCTCTCCTAACACCCCATAAGCCCTTCAAAAATCCCCACCATTTTAACTTAGCCTAGGGTTTGAAACCACCTCAGCCAAATATTCTCACTCACTCACCCTGCTCTAGATAGGTACAGAGGACTTCACTGTAGGAACAAAAATTCCAGTAGCTATGGGTTCTTTTCTCAATACAGTATTCAAGTTATTATAAAATCCACAAGCTCTGTCTCCTCAATTTTAGCCAAATAATGCCTATTACCTTCTAAAGACAGTTGTGAACAGGCCATCACAAAAGGTAATGAGATGTGCTCCCCCACCCCAGCAATCTGAACATTGTTTTCTGTTGTAGTCATCAACATCTGCTGTCTGCTGCACTATAATGCATGTGTTTATTTGAAATGTTTCTAGCCAACTCTTCATCTAACAATCTCAACAATCCCAAGGCAGGTTGCAACAAAGATTAAACAAGTTAAAACAAAACAGTTCATAAAACCACAGAGAAACAGTCTACAATACTGTATGTATGATCATAAAATATCCACAAGGCTGCAGAGCATCCCTTAGGCTGGGAGGGGGGGGAAATACCACCCCCCACAAATGCCTGGGCAAATAAACATGTTTTAAGGTTGAGCTGAAATAAGATAATGGCCAGCGCCAAGATCCAGGAGAAAAGGGATTCCATAAATGGTAGACATTCTACTAACTATGCTACTTTTAAGAGGTAGAGAGACCCACTCAACAGCCTTGAACATAATGTAATTCAAATTCATGCTGTAAAAGCAAACTCACCGCCTCAATTTCTCCAATGGGTATTTGTTGTCCTATTCTGGCATCACATTCTCTACTGTCAATGAAATGCACATAGGCACCTTAACAGATTTTCTTGTTATCAACATACTCCCATTGTTGAACTCTCACGTTTGTTTATGGCAGAGTCCACATATCTTTAACAGCTACATGACACACACAAACTCAACATGTACGGTTTCCTTCTCACTAGCATAAAGGTGAACCATTGTAAATAGTTTCACCTCTTCTAGCTAGGAACCATATCAGAAGAGAGACCCAAGCATTTAATGCTATAAGTAACTCAAAGCAAAAAAAGGGTCAGAACTTATGTTTCCCCACCAAAATTGGGTGAAATACTTTGTTCTTCAGTGGACACTGTTATTTACCTCACTTTCCACAGGCTTTGGGTGACCTAATCATATGCATGAAGCCCTATGAGCAGATCTGAGCAAGAACCATCTGTTTCAGCATCTCTCCTAACAGGGAGAGATGATTCCAGGCCAGATAAATATAAATAGCACAAAAAGCAATGCACATGAAGAGAAAAATAACCATTAACAACAATATAAAACCAACAGAAGCCACTGACACAAACTTTTTATGTAAAAATGTGTTATTTTACTTACATTGCAATCTTAGGCCTGTCTACTCAGTAGTAAGTTCCACTGAGCCCCCCTTGCTGCATTCAGAGGCCTTTATGGCCCATTCTGCTGGGTGCACAGGTAGAGCTCTGCCCCCAAGCCCTGCCTTGACTTCATCGCTTATTTGTATGTTTACATTTAAATGCATTTATCAGCCATTTAGCATTAAATAATAATGATGATGACCAAGCAGTTTTAAACACACTAGAATACAGGAAGGAAAAAAACTTCAGGCTTTTAGAATATAGGACACTATGCCTTATACTGAGCTAAGCCAGTTACAGGTAGGTAGCCGTGTTGGTCTGCCAGAGTCAAAACAAAATAAAATAAAAAAAATCCTTCCAGTAGCACCTTAGAGACCAACTAAGTTTGTTCTTGGTATGAGCTTTCGTGTGCATGCACACTTCTTCAGATACACCGAAACAGAAGTCCATATAAAGTCCAATAAATGAGCTAAGCCATTTATCGGTGTAGTTCAGAATCACCAATAGTGACAGGTAGCAGTTCTTTAGGATTTCAGACAGGAGTTTATCCCAATCCTACCTGGAGCTAACAAAGACTGAATTTAGCACACACACCCAACCGTTCCCCACCCGACCCCCACCCTTCGCGAATTTATGCCGTCCCAAGCAAGCGCCACACCGGCGGGCATGTTTACTTCGCGCAAAGCCCCACCGAGAACCAAGAAAACAAGGGGAAAGCTGGTACATTTCGAGATTTCCGCCTCAGCAGAAGCCTCCCGCCACCCGGGAGAAACTTTTCCACCCGCGCCCTCGCTCACCTGCCCGGCACCCGGGACGCATTCCGCTTCCAGAACTGCTTCCTACCCGCGTCGCTCGCCATCTTCCCGTCACCTCATAGCCTTTTTCACCCGGAAAGCGAGAGCCGCCGCCGCTGTCGCCGCCTCGAGCACAAGGACGCACGGAGCCAGACCGGGGGCCCCGACCGTTATTTCCCCCCCTCCCCCAAAGCCGAGCGCCGCGGCCCTCACTCCATCCCTGCCCCTCTTCTCCCTGACAGAGAGCAGCGCGCCGCCATCTTGGCACCCTGAAACAACCCTTTTCCCCATTGGCTGCCGGGGAACAGCTGTCGACTACGCCCAGTCGCGAGTGAGCGTACTACCCGGCGTGTGGGTTTTTTTTTTGTTTTCGCCCAATCAAAATCCTCGACTCAGATATGAGGAGGAGCTGGAATTTCGGTCAATGGAAGCCCCGGTGTTATGGCCTTCGCTGTTTCTCGGCTGTTCATTGGCTCCCGTGGAACTCCCTCGCGCCGCTTGACCCCGCCTGCTCTGAAGTGGCTATAATTGCCTGGAGGCGTTTGGCGTATTTACAGCTGAGCGCTGATGAATCGGCGTCTATTAGACGCTAAGACTCAAAAACATCCTTTATAATAGTCAAGTTTCAAAGGGGTTCGGCTTGTGCCACCCGCAAACATCTGATATGCAGTGCCTTCATGCCTTCATTCTTTTCTCTGGTTTCCAAGAGCTACTTAAACGTGCATTTTTAAAATTATGGTTGTTTTGTTATTTATTGTATTTTGTATGCCGCCCTTCCTCTGGAGATCTCGGGGCAGTTCACAGCATAAAAGCCAAGATAAAAGCACAAAATTCATAATAAAAACAAGAACAGAACAATAAATCCTACCGACACATTAAAATGGTACAGGATGCAAATCATCAAAGGGTTGGCTCATTTATTATTATTATTACGGTAGTTGTTGTGGTGTTGTTGTTGTTGTTGTTTATTGAATTTATATACCGCCCTATACGCGGGGGTCTCAGGGTAGTTCACAGAATAAAATCAATATATAAAATCACAAAATACATAATAAAAACGAAAACAACAACCCAATTGCCCCCCTCCAAAAAAAAAACCCACACGTTTTAAAAGGGCATAAGATGTACATCAGATCAACCAAAGTATTATTATTATTAAACCCAAACCACTCTCTTGTTGTGGGGGTGATTGATTGATTGATTGATTGTATGGGGAAGCTTTTTAAGGTTTGATGTTTTACTATGTTTTTTACATAGGATGGAAGATGTCCAGAGTTGATGGGGCAACCCAGTCAGATGGGTGGGGTACAAATAATAAATTATTATTATCAAAACAAAATCAAAAACCTTCTTGGTATCTGAAGAAGTGTGCATGCACACGAAAGCTCATACCAAGAACAAACTCAGTTGGTCTCTAAGGTGTACTGGAAAGAATTTTTTATTTTGTTTTACTATGGCAGACCAACACGGCTACCCACCTGTAACTATTATTATATTATTCCTGTGCCCTCCAACATTTCTCCGATGAAATGAGGGACATCCTAAGGAACAGCAGGAAATTCTGGGATCAAATCAGAAACCACAACAACACCTGTAAATCCAGGACTGACCCTGGAAAATAGGAAAACTTAGAGAGTCTGGTATATTGTTATGAATTTGGGGCAGCGGTTGGAACAGACTCCCCATAATTCCTGGTTTTAGTAAAAGTCAGAATTAATCAAAGTTTGATCAAACTTTCTCAAATACGGAAACCCACATGGGTCTAGCCATGATTTATGTTAGGGGGCATGCTTTACGTTGTTGGGGGGGGCAGAATCGAGTTATCTGTGACGCGATTGGTTAGGTATTTTTATTTATTTACTTGAATTGGGGCACAGCTGCCACCCCCCTGCCCACGTCCATGTAAGCCATCTGGATTTAGTTATGCAAAGAGCCAAGTCAGTTGAGCAGAGCTAGCTGGATGGGCCCTCAGGGAACAAATGCCAGTGATGGACCATCAACGAAACCCTCAGAGAGCAAGACTGCCAGGCAAGGGGGAGTGGGGCTCCATTGCTGGGTACTAGTGGGCAAAGGGTTTCAGTTTTGAGAGCCAGTGGTTAGAGTGGTAGACTAGGACCTGTGAGACCAGGGTTCAAATCTCCACTTGGCCATGAAGCTCACTGGGTGACCTTGAGTCAGTCACTCTCAGCCTAAGCCTACCTCCAGGGGTCGGCAACCTAAGGCCCATGGAGCCCCACCGCCCGCTCGGGGACCCCGCCACCTGCTCGGTCAGCTCTCGTGCACCGCAGAGCAGGGGCTGCCTTCCGCGACACTGGCTGGCTTCCCATTGGCTGCAGGAAGCTCCTGCAGCCAATGGGAAGCTGTGCATGCCTCCTCCACACCGGAAGGAGAGCCGGAAATAGCATTTGCGCATGCATGCGCTTGCACTCGCGCACTCCGGCCCACCGCAGCGTCTGCGGGACCGTGAACCGGCCCAAGCCACAAAAACTTTGCCGCCCCCTGCCTACCTTGCAGGGTTGTTGAGAGGATAAAAATGGAGCGGTGTAAATGTAATAATAAATGAAATAACTTTGAATGAGGTAGGCTGAGGGACGTCGGTTAGCAGCAAGAAGGAGAAAGAGGGGCAGAACTCCATGTGAACAGGCTGGAACCAAGAGACACAGAGGGTGGCTTTTGCAGTCCTTTCAATGCCTGTAAGAGGGAAGCCAGACCCTCATAGGATGTGAATGCTCTGCAATCTCTCCATCTAGGGGCAGGTTGTATGTCAGTGTAAATAAAACCATATATCATAAAGGCACCACTGTTTCTGCTGTGCCTCATTGCCCCCAAAGGGAAGGCAGATCCTAGTAAAAAGATCTAAAAGGAAAGAAGTATCTGAAGAAGTATGCATGCACACGAAAGCTCATACCAAGAACAAACTTAGTTGGTCTCTAAGGTGCTACTGGAAGGATTTTTTTTTTTCTAAAAGGAGAAAGTCCAGGCTGGTCTCCATACCGATTATTGGGTAATGAAACCTAAGGCACAATGGGTTTTGCTTAAATTTTGGCCAGCACTGGGCAGTCACAGCCTTGCAGTTAATTTCTTGGCAAAGCAGCTCTTGCTTGGTAGTTCTACTCCCTTTTATTGTTAGTGCTGCAATTCTAAGCATGGTTGAATATAAAACAGATTGCCTCTACTTGGATGTGGCATTGTTAGGACAGGGGGAAGTTGTTCAAAAGTGAAATGGCTGTGCAAAGAAATATGCTTCCCGTTCCAGCTGCTTGCAGGCAGCCTGATCCTCTGTAGAATAGGTGACCCTTGGCACATTGCTTAGAATGTTTCATTATTACAACATGATATTACATCTTTGCAAACAAGGCCACAAAAGTTGCTCGTCTGCAGAAAGTCTTGCGAGATTTCTAGGGAGTGGCAGAGGAAGGACAGAGAACTCTCCTTTTCCTATTACATTTCTGCAGCATATGGATGAAAAGGGCTTCCTTCCTTTAGCGGCCAACTTGGTTTCCATGCTTGGCACCAAGGAAGGATGATAAACTCCACCTCTCCTGTGCCACCCTGCTCACTCACCTCTCTGGAATTCCTTGCTAGCTTTCGCTACAAGGTGTGTGCATTAAATACATGCCTGATCCTGAATATGGCCATGTGGTATCACTTGTAGTAAATAGGTTCAGCATGCTTTGCTGTAATATATTTTGCTGTCAGAGTTGGCATAAAGTCAGTGTAATTAAAATTAAAAGACAGGCACAGGCATTTGCCCATTGTTAGTGGAATATCCTTAGTCACATCCTGTTTCCCCCAAGAGCTAGCTGTGGAACACGTTCTTATCATTTAATTGAACAAATAGGGGAAGGCTGTTTGCTTTTTTAAAAGCATGGGGAAGAGAATAATACAAGGAAATCCTTTTCTACTCTGAAACTACTCTTTGAGATTTTGGAATTTGGGTCTGGAAAAGGATGCTAGGTCATCAACTTTCTGATAAAAGTTCAGGCCTGAGCAAAATTTAACTAGCATTCATAACAACAATTTCTTTAAAAACACTTCAGAAATCAGGAAATACACAACCATATATGGCAGTTGTATCTATTTTTGATATAATATCTTAAGGATGTTCCTGTTTCACAGCTGTGTTGGAATTTACTACGTGTGTGCAAGCAAGTGTACATTATAATTAGCTGTGTTGCAAATTCATACTCTGTTTTTACGTGTAATTATTACTTGCCCACACTGTTCCTTATTTCTCCATCTCCCAACATTCATTGGCATATAAAATGCTATTGGTTTCCCTTTGACTCCATAATTTTCACGAGCTGGAATGTATTTATTGGGTTTCTACTGATGTATTTAAAACAAATATTTCCAAACAGATGGTATTGGTGGCAAAAAATAACACTGTGATAAAACTGGAACCAGTCAGATAGGCTTGTAATTCGCATTTTCCCTTTCTCCTTCCCTAAATCCTACACTGAATGGGGTAACATGAGTTTGGACATGGAAGCCTCCATTGTGTTCTGTAGAGAAAGGAAGGTGGCTTTGCCTACATTGCAAGCTAGAAATCTAAAAATTGTTTGTTTCAACAGAACTTATAAACTTAAATTTTTGCCCTGCCTCTGCTCACCACCCTTGAAAATAGGGGGGACGGATGGGGAGCAGTTATGTTCCTTTGATTTGTTCTGCTGCAGTCAAGAGAGTTCTTTTGTTATAGAGAAAAGCAGGACAGATACAGGTAGACTGACACACAGATATATTTTGACTCTGTTTGGAAAAGAACAGGAGCAAGTTTTCCTAATAATGAGACGGCGATGAGAGTGAACACATTGCTCTTGGTTCGTACCTGTATTTTTGGCAGGGTTTGCTCATCTCTTTCCTGTCCCCCGAATAACTGCTGTACGTACTGAAATTCCTGCTCCGGACGACAACGTTCAGGTTCGCTTTGAAACATAGATTGGGAGTGATTTGCTGGTTTTAAGTGTCTGCAACGTTTCGAGAGAGAAGAGTTGTGGTCTGAGGAGTTGAGTTATCAGTCCGTTCTGCCATTTCCTGAGACATTTACAAATACCACATGTCCGCTATTGTTAGAACAGCTCCTGTTCTTGGGAATAGATTGCACAAAACCTCTGTCAAAAGGTTTGCAACATACAACAGCGACTCGTCGGGGGGGGCAAACCCCCCCCCACTGAATTTTCATTAACAAAAAGGTACTGGGAAGACTCCATTATATTTGGAGAGATCAAGCCTGGCATTGGCACTTGCACCCCCAGGCAGCTGCTGCAGTGCCAATGTCTGCAAACTGAGTCACCCCTGCCCTGCAATTGTGAGCCACTTGATGTTTTTAAACTTCCCGTTAGCAATGCCATATCCAGACATTTGTAGAAAACATAGGCTAACAATCATCCACTGACCACTGCTGATCAATATACCCAGACCAGGGCCGTCTTAGCCATTGAGGCTACTGGCGCAATGCGCCAGGACACCAGGGCCTGGAGGGCACCTCTGCCCTCCAGCCCCACCAGCAGCCTCCGCCTCCCAGCCCCGCCGGCAGCGCTGCCCTCGCGGGGAGAGAAAAGGGGCTTGGAAAACCTGTCCTCTCTTCCCTTGGACTACCAGTACTTCAGGGGTGCTCCGGTATGAGAAAGAGGGAGCCCTCCTCTCTCCTTCCAAGTCCAGAAGAGCCCCTCTTTCTTTCAGAGGCGCGCGCAAGGGCAGAGGCCGGCTCCCTCCCCCGCCTCCACCTCAGCTCCTCTGAGCTCCGCCCCGCTGCTGCCTTCGCCCTGCCTGAATGCACCCCTGCCATGCCTCCACCTCCGGCTTCGCACTTTGCACCCGCTGCTGCTGCCTCCTCCTTCCCCGCCCCGACACTCCTTCCCCACCCAGTCACCCTGGAGCAGCAATTCCCGTTTCTCAGCCCCGGACCCGCCGTTCTCTGGGCAGCTCAGCCAATCCGGACCCAGCAGTGGCGGCGCTGCTCCAGGGTGCTGCACTGACTCACTCTTGCGCGCGCACCCTGGCTGAAGGCAGCCCTGTATAGGGAAACATTTTAAAATGTTTAATGTTTTGTTATGTTTTTATATATGTTGGAAGCTGCCCAGAGTGGCTGGAGCAACCCAGTTAGATGGGCAGGGTATAAATAGTAAAAATATTATTATTATGGAATAGGGCATCTCTACTGAAGTGTAGGTGGGTTCCCACAAGGCAAGACACAATGATAACAGCAAGAACCTTTATTGAAAAAACAGAACTGAACAACAGGAGCAAAGCAACTGCTAAGAAGAAGAAGAAGAAGAGGAGGAGGAGGAGGAGGAGGAGGAGGAGGAGGAGGAGGAGGAGTTTGGATTTGATATCCCGCTTTATCACTACCCGAAGGAGTCTCAAAGCGGCTCACATTCTCCTTTCCCTTCCTCCCCCACAACAAACACTCTGTGAGGTGAGTGGGGCTGAGAGACTTCAGAGAAGTGTGACTAGCCCAAGGTCACCCAGCAGCTGCATGTGGAGGAGCGGAGACGCGAACCCGGTTCACCAGATTACAAGTCTACCGCTCTTGACCACTACACTACACTGGCTCTCCGCACAGTATACATTTCTGAAGGCCTGGGCCACTCCCACTCAGAGTTTAAGGACCAATGGCAGAGTCCCAAATCCTGAAATGTTATGCAATTGGATATCATGTTTCAAATCAAAACACAGGGACTCAGAATCCTTAGTCCAGACTGAAGCTCAGCCAAACACAGACCACTGAATACATAACACCTATTTTTCATTGGAAACGTTGGTGGGTATGTTGTACCACCCACAATAAACTTATCCAGGTGTGGGTGCTCATGTTGGGATACCACAACATGCCAGTATTGCCAGGGATTCCCCCAGCCCTCCCAAAATGAAACCCTGTAGCTGAGATTCATGAACAGACGAGTAAAATTCAAATACATTTCTCCAGACTCAGCTTACATTTAACGGCTTATTTCTTTTGTGCTTCAAGCAGACTGTTCAGTTCTCGTTCTGGCTCTGCAAGCTCACTAAAATATTTACTGACCTTTAATATTAGATTTTCAGAGGTTATACAAGAGGCTTAATGAAATATGAACTGCCTCCAGTAACAGAAGCTAGGACTTGACTGGGAGTGAGTGACAAGGTCATGAGCAAATCGTTACTGAGTCTTAACTGGATAAATTGAAATTAGATCCAGGGGTGTCACTTTCCACAAAAACCTGAACTACATTTGACAGCAAACAGGGTAAAAAGTAAAAGAATAACACATGAAATATTCATTTAGTACACCGTACTTTGATGAAACACAACATGCTTGGATTTATGGTGCCCTTTATGTAAGAAGGCTGACACTTTAGAAATAATATCAACTTATGTAGACTCTGGCAGGGGTGTGTTGTGGGGGTCTACCATCCAGATTTCTGTCACACTGCAGTTTATATGGGCTAATATATTAGGACTGACTGAAAGGTGTGCAACAGGAGAGAGCGGCACAGAGGTAACCCCCACACCTTGTACAAAACATATGCTTCAGTTTCCCCCTTGCTTAGCCAAAATGTGTCTGAGTGGAGATTTAAATCTTCTGATGTTTGATCTTTCTTTTTCTTTTCTTTTTTAACCAAGAGTGGAATTCACTCTGCCCAAGAAAATAGGCATTCATTAGAAGCCAGCAAGCAGCAATAAGGGATGTTCCAATCAGTCTCTGAAGCTGAATATGCAATCCTCCTACTCAGAAGCAAGTCCTATTCAGTTCAATAGTCCCTGGCAAGGGAGCATAGAGTCACAGACTCGGTCCCTGCAGACTACCTAGTGGTCCTCCTTGCTTTCCAAATGCCCCTTGCCCTGTGGTGCGACTCGGTCACCACAAGTTCACAGACCAGCCCCTGGTTTGTAATAGGAGTAGTTAATGATAGATAGATAGATAGATAGATAGATAGATAGATAGATAGATAGATAGATAGATTATACCCCGCCCATCTGTCTGGGTTCCCCAGCCACTCTGGGCAGCTCCCAACAGAATATTAAAAACATGATAAAACATCCAACATTAAAAACTTCCCTAAAACAGGGCTGCCTTCAGATGTCTTCTAAAAGTCAGATAGTTGTTTATTTCCTTGACATCTGACGGGAGGGCGTTCCACAGGGCAGGCGCCACTACCAAGAAGGCCCTCTGCCTGGTTCCCTGTAACCTCACTTCTCGCAGTGAGGGAACCACCAGAAGGCCCTCGGAGCTGGACCTCAGTGTCTGGGCTGAACGATGGAGGTGGAGACGCTCCTTCAGGTATACTGGCCAAGGCTGTTTAGGGCTTTAAAGGTCAGCACCAACACTTTGAATTGTGCTCAGAAACGTACTGGGAGCCAATGTAGGTCTTTCAGTTATATGGCCTCGGCGGCCACACCCAGTCACAAGCCTAGTTGCCGCATTCTGGATTAGTTGTAGTTTTTGGGTCACCTTCAAAGGTAGCCCCACATAGAGGGCATTGCAGTAGTCCAAGCAGGAGATAACTAGAGCATGCACCACTCTGGCAATACAGTCCGAGGGCAGGTAGGGTCTCAGCTGGCATACCAGATGGAGCTGGTAGACAGCTGCCCTGGACACAGAATTGACCTGTGCCTCCATGGACAGCTGTGAGTCCAAAATGACTCCAGGCTGCACACCTGGGCCTTCAGGGGCACAGTTACCCCATTCAGGAGCAGGGAGTCCTCCACACCCACCCGCCCCATGTTCCCAAAAAACAGTGCTTCTGTCTTGTCAGGATTCAACCTCAATCTGTTAGCCACCATCCACTCTCCAACCGCCTCCTGACCAGGGGCAGAGTGAGGCAATCTGCCGCCCGGGGCGGCAAACATCAAGGCACCCCTCCCCGCGCGCGTGTCATGACATCATGACGCATGCGCAGTCCACCCAAGATGGCGGGCGCAATTGGCCGACACCCCTTCCGTGCAGTGCGGCAACCTTTAAGGCTGCAGCGCGTGAACAGCAGCACAGACGCTGTGCTGCTGTTCGCACATTGCAGCCTTTTAAAAGTTGCCGCGCCGTCGATCGCGGGGGAGGGGCCTGCCCCCAGCGTGTCACCCTCCCCAGGGCGGTACCCGGGGCGGACCGCCCCCTTGCTCCGCCCCTGCTCCTGACACTCACACAGGACCTTCACCACCTTCATTGGTTCTGATTTAAAAAGAGGTATAGCTGAGTCTCATCCGCATACTGATGAACACCCAGCCCAGCCCCCCTGATGATCTTGCCATCTCTCCAGTTAAGCCATCATGTTATTCTTTAAAGGTACCCAATAACCCGCTCATTTTTTTCAATTATATTTTATTAAGTTTCAAGATTTTTATCATATATACAGTCATAACACAATTTCATCTTTTCTCTTATTTTTGTCAACTTCCTGCCCCTTTTCCCATGGATCTGTTGTTTCTCTTTCTGCTGCACCCTATTTTTTATCTATTAAATCATAACCACAATATTATAAACTAAATACTTCTTTTGCTCATAGTTCAAATCCTGCTGGTGAGTTCATCATATTACCGTATAACATTTATTTAAGTTGTCCGAAAAGGCCTCCATTCTTCCATTAAACACTCATCATCAGATTCTCTTAATTTTGCTGTTAATTTTGCCAGTTCTGCATAGCCCTTTATCTTAGTTGTCCATTATTAAGGTTGCTATATTTTAAAAAGTGAAAGTATGGACACAAAAGTCTGTTGTTACATACATAATAACTTTTAACATTTCTGCAGGGATTTCTATAATCCCTAACAGAAATGCTTCGGCTTTTTTTAAATATATGCTCATTTTAAACATCATTTTTATCTCGTCATGTTTCATTTCCCAAAATACCCTCGCTTTCTTGCAAGTCCACCACATATGAAAAAAGATCCTTGTACCTGTTTGCACTTCCAGTAATTGTTAGGAACCTTCTTATACATTTTAGATAATTTGTTAGGTGTTCACAAATTATTAGGTGTTAGGTACCATATTTCTTGCCGATCAGAAGGTCAGCGGTTCAAATCCCTGCGACAGGGTGAGCTCCCGTTGTTCGGTCCCTGCTCCTGCCAACCTAGCAGTTCGAAAGCACGTCAAAGTGCAAGTAGATAAATAGGTACCACTCCAGCGGGAAGGTAAACAGTGTTTCTGTGCGCTGCTCTGGTTCACCAGAAGTGGCTTAGTCATGCTGGCCACATGACCCGTAAGCTGTACGCCGGTTCCCTCAGCCAGTAAAGCGAGATGAGCAGTGCAACCCCAGAGTCGTCTGCAACTGGACCTAATGGTCAGGGGTCTCTTTAACTTCACCATATTTCTAGAAGTAGAATTCAGGACACAAAAGTTGACCTTTTGGGGAAAAACTCAAAGTTGTTGAGCTTTTTTTTAGAAAACAAAACTCAAAATCCCGAACATTTTGCCGATTTTGATAACTCACTCCTTTGCTTGCTTGCTGACTAAGCTCCACTGAGTTAAATGGACCTTGCTCCCAAAAATGTGTGTATAGTGGATGCTCGGGTTGCGAATGCAATCCGGGCGGGAGGTGCGTTCGCAACCTGCACTGCTGTGTCTGTGCACGCGCATGATGCAATTTGGCGTTTCTGCGTATGCGCGAGCGCCGAAACCCAGAAGTAACCCGTTCTGTAACTTCCAGGTTCTGCGCAGTGCGCAACCCGAAATCGCATAACCCGAGGTATGACTGTATAGGATTGCAGCTTTGAAAAGGGTAGGGATTTTTGTATGCCTGTGCATGGAATACTGTTTTGAGGCATGGTGGAGGTGGCTGCATAATTCCCCGGCCGCACAGGGTTCTAATCCTGCTGCTGCTTCTGACTAGGGGCAGAGAAGTCCAAACCATGCTGCTCCTGCCTCGGCTTTGTCAACCCAACACTGAACGACATTTTATTCTGTCTCCATCAAAAGTGGAGGTGGGGAGACATGTGCTGTGGATGGAGAGTCTGTAAACAAGCATCGCCCTGCAGGCAAACGTCTGTTAATGGCCAGTGTTGTTCTCCCTAGATGAGTAATCAATGCAGGTACTTTTTTAAAATAAGAGCTGCCACTCAACCACATGGCGCACAGCTCATGTTTACGCTTAATGCACTGTTGTTTTTAAGAGAGGGAGCTCGTTTCTCACCCACCCACCCCCTTAATGTTGCAATGGTTCAACCGATGCAGTGACATGTCATTTTGAGTCGTAACCTACAGCAG
This sequence comes from Lacerta viridis, assembly GCA_900245905.1. NCBI lineage: Eukaryota > Metazoa > Chordata > Lepidosauria > Squamata > Lacertidae > Lacerta > Lacerta viridis. The sequence goes on from OFHU01004443.1 coordinate 125,137, forward strand.
CCTGTTGTGCACCAGGGAACGTTAGCCTTTTGACGTTCCATTAAACGAAGCAGCCTGTTCCCTTAAACTCTGCAACAATTGGCAGGGAAACGGCCGAAGACAGAAATGGAAAGAGTCTCCAATGGAGGTTTTGCTGGCATCGAAGGAAATGACCATATCTTCCTTCCCACATCCTTCTCATTACACATCCTTGGTCATTATGAGCCTCAAGCACATGCATCGAAAGTTCAAGTGCCCTTTATAGAGCGGCACAACTTCAGCAGATTGTCGAATTAAACCAACACATTCTCAACCCAGGAGAGAAAGTGGGAGCGGGCTCTCTTGCCGCTGCTAGAAAATGAAAGAAGGCTTTAAAAAAAAAATGCAGACAAGTGGGTTTCAGGGGCTTCAAATGCTCATCTCATGGGCTTTCCAAGTACCATCAACAATCCATTGACGACATTATTAGTAATGATGGGCAAGCTTCTGGAAGAGACAGAATGACAAATATCCACTCAATGAGCGAAGCAATGTTAAAAACTTAGATATCCAGTGCTTTTTTTCTTAAAAAAAAATGTTTAGGGGTCCTCTCATTTTGACTCAAGGAAATCACTGTTTTATAGTTCAAATTGGGAAAAATAAATACAGTAAATGGACAAAAGTACAAAGAACATGCCTCACCTCATATTACACAGCTGACAGCTCACAGTAACTTCCACATTGGCATGAGGTTGTGTGCACTAACATCTTCCTGACTCTCATAAGCAAAACACCACACATCCACATTCCACACTGTTTCACATATTAAACGCTCGCTTCCGCCTGAGACTCAGGAAACACCAGGAAAGGAAAGGAAGCCACCATCGGAGGTGGTAACAACGAAACTGACCAATCACCATGCTATGTGGTGTAGTGGTTAAGAGTGGTAGTTTTGCAATCTGGTGAACCAGGCTCGCGTCTCCGCTCCTCCACATGCAGCTGCTGGGTGACCTTGGGCTAGTCACACTTCTCTGAAGTCTCTCAGCCCCACTCACCTCACAGAGTGTTTGTTGTGGGGGAGGAAGGGAAAGGAGAATGTTAGCCGCTTTGAGACTCCTTCGGGTAGTGATAAAGCGGGATATCAAATCCAAACTCTTCTATTCAACGGAACTGATGATTCACCATGCTAGAGAAGAAACTAATTTTTTAAAAAAATGTTTCTTCTCCCGTTATATTCACAAAATGTTTAGGGGTATGCATCCCCCTGTGTCCCCCCAGAAAAGAAGCACTGATATAATCTAATCACCAAATGGCACCTTAAACCTAGGTTACGGGTACCACAATGGAATGTCTAGATCTCATTTTTCCCCTTCTTCCTTTTTGCAATGAAGCTTGTTGTTGTTGTTCATTCCATTTCTACACCACTTTATATTTTAAAGAACAGACCTCAAAGCGGTTGACAACACATTGGAACATCAAACAACACAATCCAGAATGAAACAAGTTCAAGCTTCAAGGAAAATATTACTGATCCTTCTCTAAGGGACATTTGGCTTCCCCCAGTCACCAGCCGGGCATCAAGAGATCTCCGCGTGGTCACAATTTGGACTAATTGGGCTGGATAATTTCTAAAACTGGAGTGAAGGGCATCTTTGGCTGTCCTTGTAGTCATAGGGAACAACAATGAGACCCAATAAGCTTCCAGAAGGGCCCCCATGAGCGCAGGGCATGTGCTTGAACATGAACATTAGAAATCTTCTGCAATAATGAGCCGCAGTTCGGTGGCACCTATGTTCCGCATTAGGTAGATTGATATAGAAAGGATTCTGTGAAGTTGGAACGGCAGCAGCAGACCAGCTGACATGGGTATTTCATGTTGCGCCATCATGTTTCACTGCACTCATTTCACACAACAGAGAGAAGTTCCAGGAGGCATTTCAACAGGCCAGTTTGCTTTGAAGGAAAGCACATCACAAGAACTGTACTTATCAGTTGTGCTACTTAGAAGAACATTGGAATTCCGGGCAGACAATGGAAAACAAGGGCAATGTGTCTCCATTATTATTTGCAGGATTCTGTTACATTTGCTAGCATTGTTGTTACAAGAGCATGGGAGTTTGTATACCCCATTTCAATCATTTTTCTGTTGACAAAGTTGCCTGGTTTGCATGTCACGCTAAGCCAAACCTTGGCTTAGCAGAAGCCTGTGGGCACCCAGAGAGGAGGCTGTGACTGCTTCTCTCCTCCCCGATTTAAGCACATACGGGAAAGTAGGTTTGTGCAGTTAAATTCAGCAGGACCGGTATAACAAATTTTAAAGCAATACACATTACCTGCAAAAGAGCCTTCCTCCCAGTGGCATAGCATGAGTTGCCAGCACCCAGGGTCATGAGGAGGGGGGGTGGGAGGAAGAGAAAAGAACAGAGTACGCATGCGCATTCAACTGCCTAATGATGTCCACATCATGTAGGAGATGGCAGCTACAGAGGTAAGAAAAGAAGAGTTGTTCCATTGTCTGGATGGGTCACTTCCTGGTTCACATGGAGAAGCTGTTTTCAACAGAGCCCAGCAAAGGAAGTGCGCAGCTGTATTGAGGCAGCGCCGGTTTTTGGAATTTTGTGCCCCTAACAATTTTATGCCTGAGGCAACTGCCTTATGCCCCCCCACGCTATGCCACTGCCCCCTCCCCAGAGGCGTAGCAAGGTCAGGTGGTACCCGGTGCAATTTTTTTTTGTCAACCCTGCCACACACATTTCAATTTTTGGGAACGTTGCCCAGAGTTGTTGACCCTTTTTTAGGGAGGGTTGGCAGTGAAACAGATGCGCCCGCAGAGCATGCAAATCCGACCAATGATCATATAAAACCGAGTCAGCCAGAGGTGCAAGTACCGTTCGCCAGTGGGTACAAACATCTCCCGCCAGGGGATGCCAGGCTGATTTGCGCAATCAGCGGACGGATTTTCACGACGATCGTGCCAATTGTGAATATATGCCTGCCGGGGATGTGAGCGCTGCCATGCGATCCGCCCGGGGGGATTTTGTCACACACCCCATGCGCAATCAGCGGACGGATTTTCACGACGATCGTGCCAATTGTGAATATATGCCTGCCGGGGATGTGAGCGCTGCCATGCCGATCCGCCCGGGGGGATTTTGTCACACACCCCAGGCATGACACCCGGGGCAGACCGCACCCCCTTCACCCCCTTGCAACACCCCTGCCCCTCCCACCATACAGTCATTAAGTTCGGAGTCTAAAGTTCCCGACTTTGACTACTGGAGGCCAGTGTGCTGTAAATCCTAAAAGAAAGGCCCTGGTTTTCGGTCATCCCATCCTCCCACACTCCTAATGCATCAACAAAATCCTTTTGATGTACGTATTGATACTCAATTTCATATCCATTGCGATGGGTGCTTGTGCAAGAGAGCCTGCCAGCAGGCGAGCAATTGCACGAAAGAGTGCAACCCTCAGATGACTTTCCTTAGATGCTTCCCTGAATGTGGCTGAAAATCATGCAAAAGCAAGATCAGGTTAGTTTCTAAATCTTCAGTAATTCAATTTCAAGTTCACTCGAAAGATCTTGACAATTGCTTCAGGGTCTTTCTATCTTATTACGAGAAGTGTCCTTAGAATACAGACAGAGGACCACCAGAGAATCCGTGCTTCCTGGGAAATAGATGAGAGGGCAACCAGACTATCTCAGAAGTCAGAAGCATTCTAAATGGAAAAGGCTCAGAGGATTAATCTTTTCTAGCGAGACACTGAAGTACTGTAGAAATATTTCTGGCGTGTATGATCATTAAAATGAGATTTCACAAGTAGCCGGAGGAAATGAGTATGTCATTCACCATCATCTTTGAGAAACTTCTCCAAAGTGCAGTGGAAAAGTGAGATATGTTTGAAATACAAATATAAATTCCCTATTGTTCTTTCGCTCCTTATGATCCGGACCTGCTGCCCGCTTTATGAATTGCTTGCGAGAAAAAACAAAATAAAATAAAAAATTCCTTCCAGTAGCACCTTAGAGACCAACTAAGTTTGTTCTTGGTATGAGCTTTCGTGTGCATGCACACTTCTTGTGTGCATTGTGCGCTTGGGAGAAGTTATCTTTTTTAACTAGTCATGATATTTAATAAATTTATTATTATTATTATTATTATTATTATTATTATTATTATTATTATTATATTTATACCCTGCCCATCTGGCTGGGTTTCCCCAGCCACTCTGGGCGGCTCCCAGCAGAATATTAAAAATACAATATCATTCTTATATTGCAAGCGTGGGGAACCTATGGCCTTCTAGACGCTGCTGAACTACAACTCCCATATTCCCTGGCATTGGTCATGCTTGCTGGTGCTGATGGGAGCTGTAGTTCAGCAATGCCACATCTGTTACGTCGCATACATTGGTTTGTAGCTCCAAATGTCATGACCAGGGTAGGAGCTACGATTCAGTAACATCCGGCAGGCCAAAGGCTACTCGCTCCTGCTTCAGTTTAAGGGAATGACTCTTATCCCAAAATGTGAAACTAGAATATAACCAACATTTCTTATTTAAGTCCCGGTTGTGATATCCTTGGGATCCCGAACAAGGTCCTGGCTCCTAGACCAGTGTTTTTCAACCACTGTTCCGTGGCACACTAGTGTGCCGTGAGATGTTGCCTGGTGTGCCGTGGGAAAAATTGAAATATTCGAAGATTTATTTTTTTTTAAAGTCAAATTTTCGCCCACTAGGCGGGCGCCGGACTGTGTCCTGGGTATGGGGGTGGGGTGGGGTTTTTGACCCCACCCTCGGCCAGCAGGGGCGCCGATTGGCGCTCCTCAGGGGGACACCCTCCACTTTTCTGATGTCCGGGCTGTGATTGGTCCAGACTCCAGCCTGGACCTATCACAGTAGGACATCATCTTCCGACTTCCTTCCCGCCCAAGCACAGTGTGCGCAGCAGCGGAGAGAAGAAGAAGTCGCGACTCGAGTCACTGAGAGCTGTTGACGAAGAGCTACGTGTGTGTCTTTCTTCGATTCCAGCCAGAATATCAGCTTTGTGTTCAGCCAAACAGACCCAGGTTGCGCACTGAATAAAGTATTTTATAATTTTTCATATTTCTGTTTACTTACTATTTCATAATAAAGTAATTATAAAATACTTTCTTTGTGTTTATTTGATTCCTATTCAAGAGAATTACTTTATATATAGTCAATATAGGCACAGAGTTAATTTTTTTAACATTTTCTAATGGTGGTGTGCCTCGTGATTTTTTTCATGAAACAAGTGTGCCTTTGCCCAAAAAAGGTTGAAAAACACTGTCCTAGACATCAATGAGTAGCAGTGGCGTTATGTGGGTTTACAGCCGTCTTTCCTATTGGGCTTACTGGTGCGTTTCGCCAGGGCGCTGACCTCTCAGGTGCGCCCCAGTGAGTGGCGGAGCTGTGCGGCTTTGCCAGCGACCTCCCCTTTCCCTCCTGCACGCCCACCAGCTGCGCCCCGTCAACCATATGGCTGGCAGGCATGCAGCTTGCCTCCCAAGCCTCCGCGGGAGGAGAGCGATCCCTGCAGAGGTTTAGGATGGAAGCTGTGCCCCGCCAACTATATGGCTGGCTGGCGGGCCTGCCTCTTGCCTCCCAAGCCTCCGTGGTCAACAACTCTGGGAAACTGAGTGGGGAGCCCGCCGGAGGGATCTTTGCACCACGGCGCTGGATATGCTTAAGACGGCCCTGACAGCATCCGGGGCAAATCAAGTATTGTGCCCCCTAACTCATGGACCATTAGCACTCCCCGAGTCCTTTCCAGCAGTCCAGTATTGGGTAAAGTCAATGAAAGACTCTACCACGCTGACTTCTGGGTATCTTCAATGTGCAAATATCAAATCACTTGAGATGAGCACAACAGAGAGCAGGGTGGAGAATTGGTCAGGAGTGGATATCTTCGTAAACCCCACGCAGAGGCTGCCCTAGAAACCAGCCGTGGCCCAAACCTGCTCCTCAGTCTGCCCACATTGGGAGATCTCTGAGTAAGTTATTACTACTTTCTTTCGCTTTTGAAATTTTGTGCCCCTAAGAATTTTGCGCCCAGGACAACCGCTCCTGTGGCCCTTCCCATGCTATGGCACAGCTGATTGGCCAGAATAACCAGCTGTTCTGTTGCCCAGCCTGCCCAATGAGCCAAGAAAAAATGTTGACATCGCCTACAGCAGCAGGACTCTGCTTAAACATGCTTGGCGGTGCTGATGAACCTAGGAATGTGACATGGTTATTACTATGGAAGCTGCCCAAACCAGATCACATTGAGCATTTGAACTATTTTATTTATTTAGGAAATGTAACAACCCAGAACATACAGTCGATTCAATTCAATTAACCAAAAAAACCACCCCAATTTCATCTGGTAAAGCTGTTAATCTCCCAGTATTTGGAAAGCCTCTAACATAACATGTTACACTGAAAGGTTAATTGAATTGGGTTGTCTTTGGGAAGGCTATAGTTAACAACTCTGATCAAGGCAGATGTGAAATTGAAAATAATAAACCCATTGGAAAAAGGGAAGGGAGAAATATCCTCATTAATAAGAAATCTCTCTAAAACCGCAATGGAAGATGTTCGGCTAGAACTGCAGATCAGGAAAGAGCGTCAGGGCCAAGAAAATGCCGGTGTGGTTAACAAGCAAGGTCAAAGAAGCTATTAGAGGCAAGATGGCTTTCTTTGGGAAATTGTGCAAATGAGGAGAACTATTAAGTAGTGGGTGGACATAGCAGACGACACAGTGGTTCTCCAAGCAGCTGTCTTTATCCTCAGGCTGGAACAGAACTGAAGTGAAGGGCTGAGCCAGCCTGCTTACATAGTACTCAGTAACATGCAACAGTAACAACTCTCTCTCTAGCTACCCAATCCGTGAGCGGCATTCTCAATCCTTCATTTGCATGTGCGGACCTGAGTGAGAACTGCAGCGACGGTAGGCAGAGTGAAACTATATATACAACACCCCTAGTGGCCTAGGGTGAGAACTTCAATACCTAACAAGAACAAAAAAGGAAGGCAAACTTTGGCAAGAGCAATGCAAGCGAACAATGGGGAGGTGCTTTTAGGAAAGAAGAATTTTGAGGGCACTTGTGAAGAACCTACAGAGCACCACCAACAAAACAAAACAAAACAAACAAACAAACAAACAAACAAACATTAAATACATAAGCTGCAAGAGACCTGCTACAGAGGTGCCTGGAGTCAAAGGTGTGCTGAAGGAAGAAAATGAGGTTGAAAGTAAGCTGAATGAATTCATGTCTGTCTTTGCAGTGGAAGATACAGGCTGGATCCCTGTCCCCGAACAAAGGAAATCTGAGGGACTGAGGCAAATAGTGGTACTTGGCAATTGTTCTACGCCTTGTTGATAAAAGAAAAACTGATCAATCACCTGGTCTGGATGTGGGGCTACCCTTGTATCTGATCTGAAAGCTTCAAGTAGCAAAGAGTGAAGTATTTAGTGGTGTTTCGCTGGAGTTTTTAATGATGTTTCTATTGGTGTCATCAATTTTATTTTATATGTTGCAATATTTCTATGTGCAAGGTGTGACCAGAAAGTTCGGTGAATGGTCACAGGAATTGGACAGCGAGAAATATTCAAACATACAATCGCAATCGGGAACCCACGAAATGCTCAGAACTGTGTATGGAGATGAAGCTGTAACTCAAAAGACAGTGTATGAGTGCTTTAAGTGTTTCCGCGAAGGGCGGCAAGCCATCGAAGATGACCCTCAGTCTGGCAGACCGTCGACGAGCAGAACGGCAGCAAATGTAGACAGAGTTCGCGAGTTATTGATGCGGGGTCGGCGTTTGTCCGTCCGAATGATAGCAGAAGAATTGCATATTCTGCATGAAATCGTTACTAAGGTTACTGAGTTGTCCCACCCTCCATATTATTCACCCGATCTGGCCCCATTGGATTTCTTTCTTTTTCCAAAACCGAAATCTGCACTGAAAGGGCACAGATTTCCCAACCTTTCGCATGTCCAAGCTGCTGTGACGAGGGAACTGAAAGCAGTATGAAAAGAGGACTTTTCCAGAAGTTTCCAACAGTTCTACGAACGTCGTTGACGGTGCATTGTATCAGAGGGGGCCTACTTTGAAGGCCTGTAAGGTATGGTTTGAATATTTCTGGCTGTCCAATTTCTGTGACCATTCCCTGAACTGTCCGGTCACACCGTGTGTGTGTGTGTGTGTGTGTGTGTGTGTGTATTTTATAAGTGGGAATTATAAATTTGCAAGTAAATAACTAATATGCTCCTCGCACATCAGCTGGGACCTCACATGCTACCTGAGGAGACAAAGGACTGGCAAAGCACTGCATCCCTGTGGTGACATTACAACTGGGCCAAAGATCCGTATGGAACCAACAGAGCTACCCTTTGGGAACAAGAGTGCCTATCCTTTCAAGCAGCTGTTAACTCCAGCAGACGAATATTTCTGTTCTGTACCATCTGCTTGGATGGTGACATCAAAAGGGAAGTGATCCTTTGGTGAAGTTGTGGAGTAGACATTTGACCAGAGCACCTTGATTCTTAGCTGATTTGTAGAGGACCTTGCAGCAGTGGCTGGAACATCTAGAACATCTAAAACAATAAATATAAAATAAATTCAGCAAATTAAAATAAATGCAGGCCTTTGGTTGCTTTGATTGACATCCTATGCACTTTTAAAATGTGGTTTTTTGGGGGGGGTTGTTGGGTTGTTTTTATTTTGATTATATATTTTGTGGTTTTATATTCTGATTTTGTTCTCTGAACCACCCTGAGACCTCCGGGTATAGGGCGGTGTCAGGGGGCTGCCTCCGCAAACAGGCAGGGAGGTGCCGGGGCTTTTTCAATATTGCCAGCCCCCGCCTCCGTTGCTAAGCAACTCCTCCTCTTCCAGTGAAGAGATCAGCAGTCCTTCCAGTGGGGAGGAGGAGAGGGGATTGGAGAGTAGGAGTCAGGGCTCTGACAAGATAGCAGAGCCCTTGCATCAGGCTGAGGTGGGAAAAGAGGCATCGCTTCTATCTCCCCACTTGCGCAGGGGGAAAAGGTGCAGGGGGGGGAGAGAGAGGAGGTTCTGTGTCCCACGCCTTTTATGCTGGGGAAGGAACCGGAAGGGGCCATTCCCAGACTCTGCCGAAGGATGAGCTAGATGTCCTTTTGTAGCTGCACTGTATATATCTGCACAATAAAGAAACTTAGTTTCAGAAGTTTCTGCGTCAGCCTGGTTACTCATGAGCAGCCGCTGAAGGCCCTTACAGGCGGTATATAAAATAAGATAAAAGTCTGCACTGCCAGTGGAATGGGAATCAGTGATGACTAGTGCCCATAAGGAATGGGGTGGAGGGATTGGGGGGGGCCAAAAGGAAATGGAACCAGAGCCAATGACAAGCAGAGCCAAGGAACTCTAGTTTTGTCCCCATCCTTCTCCCTGCTGAGTTCTACAAGGACAACATTGAGACCACGCTGGCAGCTGGTGCCACCCTTGGACTGGATGTGAGAAATAAAGCGGACAGATGGGAGCTGGCTGAAGGCAAAAGGAAATCAATGGGGCAGTGCCCTATACGCCCGAATGGACCAGCATCTCCTGGTCCATTATTTCTAGCTGCATCTGAGCGAGGCGAACTGCGAACTGCTGCAGGCTGGAATGAACTGCTGCGGGTTGGGAGGGCAAATGCACCCTGATGTTTCGATCTAGCAGTCTTAGTTAAGGTTATTCCATCCATTGCTTCCCTTCTGTTGCTCTTTTTGGTTCCGTTTCGTGTTGGGTCCTCTGGGGGGGCTTTGGGGTGGGATGGAAAGGGCTAAGAAATGAGATCTTGGCAAACGCGGCACAGCTGTACGCCCAATCTATTTGAAGGCGCCTGAATAGGAGGGGGCTTTTCTTGTTATCTTGAGCAGAAGGAGCAGAGAGGTTGGGAAGGCAGGTGAGGAAGAGTCATTGCCCTCCCCAAGCACCGCTGCACAACCTTCCTCTTTCCCCATGGCAACCCCAGAGGAGAGGATTAATTATTTGTGCTGTTGTAAGAACAAGCGCTGGGGTCTAGCAGCGGGACAAAACCAACTGGCCTCCTTTGAGGCTGCTGCTATTGTCCTCTGATGGAAAAATAGCAAGTGGCTTCCCCAGAGGACCCTGCTACGACTTCATCATGAGATCCAAATGAGAGGTGCCCCTGGGGGCTGCTAGCAAGAGAGCTGCTAGCAGCTGCGTCTGCTTTGCAGTACCTCTTGGAGACGAGGAGCTTATTTATGTAACTTCTCTCTGCTCTTCCGGGGCCGGAGAACAATCAGCTCGGGAGGAACAGAAGCACGGAATTCCAATCAGACATCCGAGCTATTCACAAGGGCAGGGTTGGGAAATCAATAGTTAACATGCTGATCTCTGTGATACCTGATGTTTGTGGTTCTCACACACAACCAGCTTAGGGGAAAAAGGTAAAGTCCAGTCAAAGGCGGCTATGGGGTTGCAGCACTCAACTTGCTTTCAGGCCGAGGGAGCCAGCGTTTGTCCACAGACAGCTTTCTGGATCATGTGGCCAGCAGGACTAAACTGCTTCAGGCGCAATGGGATACCATGGACAGAAACCAGAGCACACAGAAGCGTTGTTTACCTTCCCGCCGCAGCGGTACCTATTTATCTACTTGCACTGGCGTGCTTTCGAACTGCTAGGTTGGCAGGAGCTAGGACAGAGCAACGGGAGCTCACCCTGTCACAGGGATTCAAACTGTTGACCTTCTGATTGGAAAGCCCAAGAGGCTCATTGGTTAGGACACAGCGCCACCCGCGTCCCTATTCCCAACTTAGGGTGCCTCATTCACAGTGGTTGCACGTGGATTTTCAAAAGAGGTATTTCTCCAGAATGATGTTGGGGACTGGATGGACACTGAGTGGTGGTGGAGAAGGGGGGGGGTTGGAGACTGACTTAGAAGAAGGGATCAGTGATGTGGAGGAGCCTGTAATAGCCAGGGGATGAGAGGCAGAGGCAGGAGAAGCTGCAAGGCTGGAGAGAGCTTGAGGATTGGGGAACAGGTGCAGGAGGAAGGGGAGAGAGTCCAGGCTGGCGTAGAGTCAAGGACTTCCACAGTTGCTTGTCCTGCTCCACTGTCTCCCAGGACCAGAAGCGGAGTGAAGAGAGAGGAGCAGAAGCAGGTTACCTGCAGAATTTGCAAACTGATGTGCAAATGAAGAGAACTGAACTTAAGATTGGGAAAAGGAGAAACTGAAGAAAGAAAGAAAAAATGGCATCACTCATCCCTAGCTGCAAGTGCAGCCATTCAGAAATAAGTTTGCAAGTGGAGCTCACTTTGGGAAGCCTCACTGCTCTCCTTTATATGTTAATATCCATTAGAAGCAGAATTGCCAAGGGCAGGGCAGGAGTGTGAAGAAGGCTGGGTAACACAAGGAATGTCAACGACCAGGAATTAATAGGTGGGGTGAAACAAGATGAATCCATGACGTGTCCATACAGGCCTGATGAAGAAAGGAACCAAGACATTTCTATCTGGCTAGCAGCAGAGAAGTACCATATCTGCTCAGAGCTGCCATTCCCTGATACAATTTTGCAGAGAAACCATCTACATTTTATAAATAAAAAATTATTATTATTATTATTATTATTATTATTATTATTATTATACATTCTTGATCTCTTCTTACGGTATATTCCCTGATGTTCTCTTGTCCGTACCATGATGTCCGTCTTACACAGGTTCAATTACACAGCCTTTTCTCCTTCTAGCGTTTGGTTTGAAACTTCTTCCCAATGGCACTTACATAAAAATTGCCTTGTTGTTCTCAGTTTAGGGATCCTTGCCGGGCTTTTCCAAGAGCTGGTGGTAAGAGAGCTCTCTCATATCATTGTGGGTGGCGAAAGCGTTGTGTCCGAAATCGTTCCGAGGGACAGAAAAGAGACTGAAAACTGCTATGACAAAAGAAGTGCAGTCATTCTGGCGGGAGAAATCCAATTTATACATTTTTGCTCTTTCCGAGGGTTACCAAGAGGCACAAACCGCCTTTTAACTAGAACAACAGGGACTCTTCTGCCAGCAGATGGCTTTTTATTAAGATTCACTTGTGGCCCAGAATTGCAGAGTCCTTGTCACTTTGGGAATATTGCCAGCAACAATGAGCTATTGAGACACAGAAACTCCAAAGTCGGATGACTGAAGCACACTTTTGTCTGAATTGAACTCTCACTCACACACCTACACCCCCAAATAGCTATATGTAGGGTTGAAAAAAAGAACTACCAGTAACTACAGTGGCACTGTCAGCATAAACCTTTGGGGTTAAAATTCCAGGGCCCCACTCAGCAGCATAAGCAAGAAAGACCTCCCTCAAAAACAACTAGGCTAGATGACCACATCTTGACCATTAAGTCCTGGGACCAGCTGACCTTAGATGAACTAATCCCCTGCATGAGATGCTGTTCTGGACATGTCTCCTCTGAAGACAGGCAGTAATTATGCTATGCCTTCCTATCAAGAACGACTGAGTAATCTAATTATACCCATTGCAGAGAAATGGAATAATAATAATACACTCCCGGCAAATGTTTATTCAAAGGAAAGGTGGCGAAGTCAGTGGGTGGAGCACGAGGCTGAATTTGGTTACTAGCTCCCGGTTTCCCATTCCCACAAAAGTTCAGGACAGACCTGAGAGAGCAACCTGAATAAGAAACTTCAGCTGTGAAGCAGGGCTTGCTTGGCAGTTGAAGACTTTGCTCTTATATTAGCTCTGCCTTTGCTCTTATATTAGCTCTGCCTTTGCTCTTATATTAGCTCTGCCTTCAGCTTCATGCTGATGTTTTCAGATGGATAAAACCAGATGGATTCCATGTCCCTTTGGTGACATAGAAGGCAGGGATCACCAGAGAATTCTGGGCAGCATTTTTATGAGGTACATTTAGGAACATTGACAGCTGCCCTTCACTGAATCAAACCATTGGTCAGTACTGCCTCAGGCAGTTTCAGGCAGGCTTCTCTCCCAGCACTACTTGACAATGCCAGGGACTCAACCAAAGCAGATGCTCTACCACTGGGCTACAGATTTTAATTATTTTAAACAATTGTTGCATTATTGCTGCAAAAGTCTTTGGATGAAACAGGTAAATAATCATAGCCGTCTATGTCAGGGAGTACATAGCAACACAACAAATTTGTTGGTATTACCAAAGGTGGAGAATTCCAAGCGACATCTGGAGGACACCCCAAAATATCTGCAATCCAAAATGGGGTTCTTGGGCAGCACTCTAATATATGACGACCAATGTCCAGGGTTGATGGGAGTTGTCGTTCAGCAACATACAAAGGGAGCCAGTGTGGTGTAGTGGTTAAGAGTGGTAGACTTCTAATCTGGTGAACCGGGTTTGTGTCTCTGCTCCTCCACATGCAGCTGCTGGGTGACCTTGGGCTAGTCACACTTCTTTGAAGTCTCTCAGCCCCACTCACCTCACAGAGTGTTTGTTGTGGGGGAGGAAGGGAAAGGAGAATGTTAGCTGCTTTGAGACTCCTTCGGGTAGTGATAAAGCGGGATATCAAATCCAAACTCTTCTTCTTCTTCTTCTTCTTCTTCAGTATAAGTTCAATACGAATGCGGTATTAGTGTGCCAGTCACTTGTTGCAGAATTCACCCACAAAAGACAGCAGTCTGTAGCGCCCTAGAAGGATCCGTTTCCAGTTCTGATTTAGACTTGGAGTTTTGTGTGACTGCCACATACTTTGTTTTGCTTTTCAAAGTTTGCTGAAACCTCACACCATGGGTAGGCAAACTAAGGCCCGGGGCCCGGATCCGGCCCAATCGCCTTCTAAATCCGGCCCGCGGGCGTTCCGGGAATCAGCGTGTTTTTACATGAGTAGAACATGTCCTTTTATTTAAAATGCATCTCTGGGTTATATGGATCTGGCCCAGTTGCCTTCTAAATCCGGCATGTGGGCGGTCCGGGAATCAGCGTGTTTTTACATGAGTAGAACATGTCCTTTTATTTAAAATGCATCTCTGGGTTATTTGTGGGGCCTGCCTGGTGTTTTTACATGAGTAGAATGTGTGCTTTTATTTAAAATGCATCTCTGGGTTATTTGTGGGGCATAGGAATTCGTTCATTCCCCCCCCCCCAAAAAATATAGTCTGGCCCCCCACAAGGTCTGAGGGACAGTGGACTGGCCCCCTGCTGAAAAAGTTTGCTGACCCCTGCCTCACACGGAAAGGGAATTAATCTCATTTATATGCTAATCAACAGCACACATGACTTCAACTAGTGTATGTTAATTGTTTGTGGAAGGAGGACTGTGCCAATTGAAAGGAGAGTCTTCAAGAAATATGAGAAATAAACTCTCCCGTACTCAGTTCACATCCTCAATTGTTAATCAGATATTCTGAGAATTAAAGCAAGTTGTGTTTGAACGGTATAATCTTCACTTTGATCGTTGTCCAGCTGAATATTGAAGCAAAGATGAAGATGACAGCTGGGTATGAAGTTGTCTGAATCGCAGATACAAGGATGCAAATGAGCTCCGTTGCTTTGCCTAAAAGTGCAGAGCCCAGCTTTTTCCACACTGTGTCTTTTGACAACTCAGCATATACGTTGGGCCAAGCTGTCTGGCTTTCGCTCTCATTTCCTTATAGCATCAGATGGATGTCTAAGGATGTCGGGAACAGCATACATAATTAGCCACAGTCAATTAAACGTGCCTCAGAAAGAGGAAAATATTTATCTCTGCAGATTAGGGTTGCCAGCTGACCGGGGGCGGGGGGGGGGGACAAAGCCCTGGCCTGCTCTTCTGCTTTTTAAACTGTATTCAAAATCAGCATGTGATTATTATTTTTCCCAGAATAGTGATAATCCTGATCACCTACTAATGGCTGCAGATGTAGGGAAATGGCACTGCTAAAATGTAGGGAAATGGCACTTTTGTACGGTAAGTCAGGGAACACTGCCATTGTAACTGTTATGTTCTCACCCTAGGCCACCAGGGGTATGTGTATATAGTTCATTCTGCTGCAGTTCTCACTCAGGTCCGCACATGCAAATGAGGGATTGAAAGTGACGTTCAGGGATTGGGTAACTACAGAAAGTTGTTACTGTTGCTTGTAGCTGAGTTCTATATAAGCAGGCTGCTGAGCCCTTCAGTTCAGTTCTGTTCCAGCCTGAGAATAAACAGAGCTGCTTGGAGAATCACTGTGTCGTCTGCTATGTCCACCCACTATTTAATAGTAACTGTCTATTCTGAATAGGCCTACTGCCATTTTACAGGAACTAATCCCACCCCCTAAATAAACATCTGTGAATATTGACTGGTTTTTACTTGTCGGGGCTAAATGAAAAGATTACGAGGGTCTGGGCACCAGCAGCACAGTGGGAAAAGTGCACAATTGCCTCTCTCACTACAGAATCACTCTGCAGTT
This sequence comes from Lacerta viridis, assembly GCA_900245905.1. Classification (NCBI taxonomy): domain Eukaryota; kingdom Metazoa; phylum Chordata; class Lepidosauria; order Squamata; family Lacertidae; genus Lacerta; species Lacerta viridis. Next base: position 140,500 of record OFHU01004443.1, read on the forward strand.
TTTCAGGGTGGAAAAATGGCCTGGGTGGAGGCTGGCTGGCTTATTGACATTAGTGGCTGGTGACCAGGGCCGGCGCGTCCATTTAGGCGAACTAGGCAGTTGCCTAGGGCGCCAAAATGGAGGGGGTGCTGGCCAGCCTGCCCCCCGCCACCGCTCCGCCAGCGGCAGAGTGGCGGAGAGGGGGGAGCAGCCCGAAATCGCGCTTCTTCGCAGGGCCGGTGCTAGGGATTGGTGGGGGGGGGGGTGCACCAGAAGGTGATCTTGCCTAGGGCACAAAAAACCCTAGCACTGGCCCTGCTGGTGACTGAGTAGCAGGTGACTGTGAATACCACATTTTTGGTGGAAATATGGGTATTCAGGGCCATCCCTACCATTAGACATGGTCCCATCCCCACTATCAAAGTAAGATTGGCTTATTTACTTACTGCATTTGTATCCCAGCTTTTTCTCCAGGGAGCTCAAGGTGGTGTACATGGTTCTCCCCCCCCCCATCTCCTTTAATCCCCACCTGGGGTAGGTTAGGCTGAGAGGCAGTGACTGGCTCAAGGTAACCCAGTGAGCTTCATGGTCAAGTGGGGATTTGAACCCTGGTCTCCCAGGTGGTGGGTGGTGCATTGGCAGGTTTTGCCTTTCCCGTAGCAATTAACGCTTACTTTACAGGTTACAGGTTAACCTTTTTTCCACAGGCACACAGGTGCTGCTATGCCAAGGCCGCTGTTGAAGGGCCGGAAAGGAATTTCCCTGCATTGGCAGGTTTCGCCTTTCCCGTAGCAATTCGTCACAACTTTGGCGGTTTCAGGCCTTGGGCGGAATCCTTTAGTCATCTTCCTAAATGGGGGGGGGCGTGGGGCAGTGACTCCATGCCCCCAGTGTGGCGGCGATAACAGGGTTCCCCGTTAAAGGGGTATTGGGGGGAGGCATTGACCATATGCCAAGAGGTTGTCATTGCTCTCCCCCACCAGTGGCGGCAAAACGGGGGGCGGGCTCTCTGCTTGAACATATGTTCTCCAGAGCTAGCCCAATCCCCACACATTCTGGATAACCCTGATGTTTCCCAGATCCCCGGCTGGGGGCTGGGAAGGATAAACGCCCAATGCCTGAGCCAAGGTCTCCCTACATCTGAATCTTAATAAAGTTGTGGCCAACGCCACAGGTTCCCACGCTCCGAGGGCGCAGGCCGGAAGGACGCGGAAGGGGGAGGCGGGGGTTCAGAATCCCGCGCCTCTTTTGCTGGACAAAGAACAGGAAGGGGTCATTCCTGGACTCTGCGGAGGGATGAGATGGACGTTTGATCTTTTGCTCCACTGTATATAGCTGTGCACAATAAAGAACTTAGTTTTAGAAGTTCGGCGTCTGGCGCTTTACTCATGAGCAACCACTGAACGTCCTTACAATTGTAAACAAATGGAAACGTTAGCTGGACTTTAAAAATAACTTGTAAAGAAACGAAAGACATGGATAATTTAGAGAGATGGAAACTGGAGAACGTAATGATATGTAGCTTTAGAAAATTTATTTTAAGGACCCATGCAGGGGATGGGGGGAAGTCATGGGATTCAGAGAATCTCATATATGGATATGTTTTTAAAAAATTATTTTTATTATTTTAAATTTGTTCTTGTAAAAACTAATAAAAAATGTTTCCAACAAAAAAAATCAATGTGGGGAATGTAAGTTGGCAATTTGCCCAGTTGTATGATGAACTGCAATGGGAGAACATGATGCGTTTAGCTTATCCCTTGGCCTTGAATGGGTATGTTTCTGCTATGTGCCACTTGGAACAACCCCTTAGATCAAGAGCAGATCACCTGCAACAACCCCTTAGATGAAGAGCAGATCACCTGTTGTTGAACTCCACCGACGCCCATCAACCCCAGCCAGCTAGACCAGTGGTCAGAGCTGAGGGAACTCAACAACTTGGAGGGCACAGATTCCCCATCTCTGCTTTAAACCCCAATCAATAGCTTTATACAAGAGAGACAATGAGAAAGGGAACAGTTTCCACATTTCAGATGGGCTGAGCAGATTCCCAGGTTAAGTAAGGATAGAATGAATGGATTGTGTGTATCTGCCAGTAAAGCATAATAGTATTAACAGCTTCTCTACAGTAACTACCCACGGTCTAGTACAAGCAACAATTTACACTGAAAATCTGACCCTGCTAACACTGATTGATTAGCTCTTTAATCCTGTGAAGAGCTTTGGCTAATCAGCTAAACTTTATTTCTGATGCAGGCAGCCCGAGTTCAAAATCATTCTGCTTCAATCCTAGCTGTAATTCAATTCTGATTATTAACATCCCTGTTCCCACCATGATTGCATGGCATAGGAGACACAAAAACACCAGCTCCTTATGCATTCAACCAGGAAGAGGAGAAGGCAAAACATTTAAAGTTTGCCACAATCGAAAATTTAAGGCTTGTGTGTCCCCTGAATTACACTAATTTAATGATCCCGTAATTTCCCAGATTGTCTTTAATGTGCTGTGTGGGTAATCTAGTTTACCGAAAGCTGAAACAAAAGAAATCTTTTCTACATATCCTCAATTTTAGGGCCTTAAAAACAAAGCAAGAAGTAGGGAAACATCTATCCAGTAGAGATTAGGGCTACATGCACACAACATTTGATTCTACACTCAACAAAGACTCGAGTGCATGGCTTTATTTCCCTGTGTAGTCCATACACAATCTAGATCTATTGCATTATTATTTTACTTTGCCAACTGTGAAGCGCTTCTTGAGAAAATGGTTTCGTTCTGAAAATAAAAGCTCCTTGCAGATGAATTCTGCATTACTCCACAGTGAAATTTGAAAACAGGTGGAGACAGTCCAGGGCCAGATTTAGGTTCGATGAGGCCCTAAGCTACTGAACGTAATGGGGCCCTTTATATGTCCAGCTGTCCTTTGTCAACAACAAATTGCCGCTGTTTTTGTGTTGAATATTTCAGAGTCACTCACGTAGCAGGAAGATGGTCTGTGTGTAAGGGAGCTGCAGCAATAAATCTCCCAGGAACCAGCTTCTTCCTTATGTAGAAGTTTTATTATTTACAGCACAAACGACCCGGCATGGCTAACTCCCAGCACAGCAGAACAGAAAGAGAAAGCGTCCCAAACGCTGACTCACAGAAAAACAGCACGTCATGTGATCAGAGCAGTTTTAACCCTGTAAGCTCTGAAATATATCACAGCCTGTGGTCTTTGACGTCCACTGGAGGGCGCTGTTTTTTTTGCACAAATTCACGAATTTACCTGGGAAAGGTGTGATATTTTTGCAATCTAGGTACCTAAGAACCTTCCCATATGGCCAAGGAATGTTGTGTCCAAATTTGAAGGCAATCGGTCAAGCGGTTACGGAGCATTGCGGCTACATCAAATGACCCATCTTGAACGTTTTTATATACAGTATATAGATTTTGGAAATGTACATCCAGTTGTTGTTTTTCCATTAATTTTTTTTTTGGGTCCCCAAGAGAATGGGGCCCTAAGCTATAGCTTGTTTAGCTTATATGTAAATCTGGCACTGAGACAGACCTTGGCACAGTGTGTGTGTGTTGGTGGGTGGGAATATACCAAGATCACAGCCACTACTTCCTTCTTCATTCATCTGGTTCATGTCCAGGGAGGAAAAAGCATGCATAACCTAATCAATGAGGGGGGGAGGGGTTCGGATGTGTGTAACCACTCGCACCATTGCGGACAGCAGGATCTAGAATCAATCTAGAATGTCTCCAAGGAGGCTCACCTGGCGCCTTCATTACATATATTCATAGCTGTCAACTTTTCCCTTTTCTTGCGAGGAATCCTATTTGGAATAAGGGAATTTCCCTTACAAAAAGGGAAAAGTTGACAGCTATGCATATATTTAGTTTGTGATCTTTGGATGAAGGGCAGACCCCCCCCAACCACCCCAATTTGACCAGGACTCTCTGAATGTCCCGTTAGGGGGTGCAAATTGTTAGGGGCGCAAAACTTCAACACCCGATGCTGCATCAGTACAGCTGCATGCTTCTGTGGCCGGGCTCCACTGAAAACGGCTTCTCCATGCGAACCAGGAAGTGACCTCTCCAGACAACGGAATGACTTTTCTGATCTCTGCTGCTGCGATCTCCTGGGTGATGCAAATGCCGTTAGCATGTGTACTCTGTCAGTTTCCCACTCCTCTGTGCAGCTCCACGTGCTGGCAACCCACGTGGGTGGCACTGTGGTCTAAACCACTGAGCCTAGGGCTTGCCGATCAGAAGGTCGGCGGTTTGAATCCCTGCGCCAGGGTGAGCTCCTGTTGTTCAGTCCCAGCTCCTGCCCACCTAGCAGTTCAAAAGCACATCAAAGTGCAAGTAGATAAATAGGGACTGCTACAGCGGGAAGGTAAACGGCGTTTCTGTGCACTGTTCTGGTTCGCCAGAAGCGGCTTAGTCATGCTGGCCCAATGACCCGGAAGCAGGGCCGTCTCGTCCATTTGGGCTGGTGGCGCGGCGCACCAGGGCGCCGGGTCCCCAGGGGCGCCCCCGCGAGCCCGCTGGCATACCGGGCACCCCTTCCCCAACCCGACCCCACGGGCAGGTGGGCGGGCGGGCGCTCACGCGCCGGTGGCACAGCCCCGTCTTCGAGCGCAGTGAGCGGGAAGGAGTAGTGCGGCCCCGCCGGCGGCCTCCCCCCCCGCCCCCACGGGCGACCTGGTGCTTGCGCTGCCAGCGCTCTCCCCCAGACACCCCGGATGCATGGGGGCGCTGGAAGGATCAAGCCCACCAGCATACCGGCTGCCCCCTCCCCAACCTGCCCCCACCCCCAAGGATGGGCTGTCGGCCGGGCGCTCACGCGCCAGCAGCACAGCCGCTGCCACACATGCTGGTCCCGGGCGGGCTGAGAGCCGCCCACCCTTGCCTCCCGTCCCGGGAGCACTGGAAGGGCGCGCAAAGCCCCACGCCGCTCCAGCGCCACGCCCCTCATCCCCTGCTCGCCCACCGCCCGAGGGGCAGCAAGCGCGAGAGGGAGGCAGCGGAGAGGCGGTACGCCAGGGGCGCCGGAGGGATCACTGCACCACGGCAGCTGATCTCCTTAAGACGGCCCTGCCCGGAAGCTATCTGCGGACAAACGCCGGCTCTCTCGGCCTATAGAGCGAGATGAGCGCGCAACCCCAGAGTCGTACACGATTGGACCTAATGATCAGGGGTCCTTTTACCTTTACCTTTACTCGGTCAGTTTCCCACTCCTCTGAGCAGCCCCACATGCTGGCAACCTACGCTATGCCACTGGGTGGATGTATCTGAGCAGGGGGGCAGGGAGGCATTGGTGTGGGGCGGATTTTAAGTGTGTTGAGGGGCTGGGTCATGTCCTGATTTTCATCAGCAGGATGTTGGAGGGTGTGGGAGGGCAGTATATAAATGTAATAAACAGGTTGAAAGCAGCATGTGAGGATTAGCATGCCTTCTTCCTGGTGGAGAAAAAACTGCATTTATGTGCTACAAGCAGGCTTTTGCGTAAGCTGCCTAGGTCTCATGGACTTCCTTCTTCCCAGCTTTTATCTGTCCACAAGGTAAGGAGCTGGTTCTGCTTTTGAAGGCTTCTCCCCAAGTTAGAACCCTGATTGTGTGGTGTTCTAACACTCATGGGAGCCTCCACAGCTAGAACCATCTCCCCTCTGCAGACATTCACTGTGTGGAGAGAGCTGAACACCTGGGCCATTGGGAGGGAATGTGATGGAGAGGGAGGAGTGGCAATTCACCTCATGCTCTCTTCACCATGCAATGAAAGGCTTAACGGAAAGCTTGGCCTATCGCTCAACATCCAAAAAACCAAAGTGCTGCACCAACAAGCACAAAACAACCCCTCTGCAGCGCCACAAATCCAACTCAATGGTGTAACGTTGGAAAATGTTGATCACTTCTCCTACCTGGGCAGTTATCTTTCCACAAGGGCTGACATTGATGCCGAAATCCAGCATTGCCTGAGCTCTGTGAGTGCAGCTTTCTCCTGATTGAAGTGCAGAGTGTTTGAGGACCGGGACATTCGCAGGGAAACCAAAATGCTTGTTTACAAAGCTATTGTACTACCAACCTTACTGTATGCTTGTGAAACATGGACCACTTATAAACGCCATCTCCAACTCCTCGAAAGATTCCATCAACGGTGTCTCCGAAAATTTTTACACATCACTTGGGAAGACAGGCAAACTAATGCCAGTGTACTGGAAGAAGCAAAGATCACCAGTGTCAAAGCGATGATTCTTCAACATCAACTTCGTTGGACTGGTCATGTTGTGCGGATGCCTGATTATCGTCTTCCAAAGCAACTACTCTATTCCGAACTTAAAAATGGAAAGCGTAATGCTGGTGGTCAACAAAAGAGGTTATTTAAAGACTCTCTCAAGGCAAATCTAAGAAAATGTGGTATAAACACCAACAACTGGCAACACTGGCCTGCGAGCGCTCCAACTGGAGAACAGTCTTTACCAAAGGTGTCATGGGCTTTGAAGACACTCAGGACGAAAGGGAGAAATGTGCTAAGAGGAAGGCACGCTTGGCAAACCCTCACTGTGATCAACTCCTGCCCGGAAACCTATGTCCCCACTGTGGAAGGATGTGTGGATCCAGAATTGGCCTCCACAGTCACTTACGGACTCACTGTTAAGACCGTGTTCATGGAATACAATCTTACTCGGCTACGAGTGATCGCCAAAGAAGAAAGAAGCAGGAGCAATGAGAAGCATGTGAGAAGGAACACCTTAATAAGGCTTATGCCTGATCTTAATCCTATTAAAGCCTTAAACAGAGACTTCCGTATAGATTCTCTTTAGCATCTCGCTCCGCCTCTTAGGGGCACTTACAAGCTTTGAGAGGGAAAGGCTGTTGCTGAAACCTCAGTGGATCATATTCGACTGTGGTATTTGCATCCACAGGAAAGCAAATTATCTCCTGGATTCGTTCCCAGGTCCTCTGCTATGTCAATAACTTTCCCTCAATTGCCTTTTCGCTTAAAATGAAAATGGCATGAATAAGAGGCTGGAATCCCTCTTGACAAGCCATCAGAATTTGTTGGGGGCTCTTCCCCAACCCAGACGAGGCTATTTCCAATAATCGCTATGTTATTTTAAAAAGACGGCTAAAAACGGTTCAGAGGAGCGTTCCCAGTAAGTAATGCCGCTCATTGATCAAAGGACATTTCACATACACTTATAGACTGTTCGGGTTTTTTCCTGCGTGCTGATCAGTGAAAAGCAGCTTAGAATGGTTTTTGGCATATGAAGTCAGAATGAATTTGACTCTGCATACCTCCTATGGGCTTGGCGTGGGCCTGCTACATCCTTTCATCCTTGTCTTCTTTTCTCATTCATTGAGTAGAAAGATCCTGGCAATCGTCTAGCCCAGTTTTCCCCAGACTATGAGCCCAATCCAAACTAGTAAAGCCGGCCGCCCTCGCCTCCCGTCCCGGAAGCGCTGAACGAGAGCTGTGCTCCTGTGCTCTGCTGGGCAAAGGGCGTGGCGTGGCCGGCCATTTAGTGCCGGCAGGCGGCATAGGCGCCCTCCAATTGCGCCCTGGCGCGCCGCGCCACCAGCTCCCAAGGAGCTCAAGGAACCCATCTGCAAAAGGAGACTTGGGGCAGATCCACACTTTACATTTAAAGCGTATTCAATGCACATTTCAAACACATTATTATTATTATTATTATTAGTAGTAGTAGTATACTGCCGTATACCCGCAGTCTCAAGGTTGTTACAACATAAAATCACAATATAAAAACACAAAATGTATGATAAAAATAAAAACAATGACACATTTTTAAAGGGCATTGGATGTCAAACAGCCAAAGGCCGAGGTAGTTAAAGAGGAACATTTTTGCCAGGCGCCTAAAGGTGTCCAATGAAGGCGCCAGGTGACCCTCCCATTCCACAAATGGGGAGCCACTGCAGAAAAGGCCCTGTTTTTGTACTGCCACCCTCCAGACCTCTCGTGGAGGAGGCACACAAAGAAGGGCCTCAGAAAATGATCTCAGGGTCAGGGTAGGTTCATATGGTTCCATATATATATAGTTTTTTGAGGGTGCTGGAGAGAGTAGCCCTATAGGGCTAAACTGCAGCTCCCAGGATTCTTTGGAAGGAAATCACATGATTGAAACCACATGATTGAAACGTAGATTGAATATGCTTTATATTTATATTTATACAGTGTGGATCTGCCCTGGGTCTACTGTATATATATATTGTCACAGTTCACTCCTCTGGCTTGTCTCCTCTCAGGTAGCATTAGCTAGGGATGAGATGAGATGGTTGGACAGTGTTCTCGAAGCTACTAACATGAGTTTGGCCAAACTGCGGGAGGCAGTGAAGGATAGGCGTGCCTGGCGTGCTCTAGTCCATGGGGTCACGAAGAGTCGGACACGACTGAATGACTGAACAACAACAACAAGGGATGAATAATGATGCAGAAGGTCTGAACGGCATGACTGGATTATGCAAGGATTTCTGTCCTCAGAGGATGATACCCAGCGCAAGTCATTTCGCTAGGCTTGCCTCCTTCCAAGCAGGAAGGAGGATGACAGGTGTTACACACCAGAAGCGAGTGACACAGTGACACATCAGTTGCCACCCTCCTATGTGAGCAAGCCCTAATGGGCTTAGCCTGGTTGCTCTGACACTGCCAGATAGCAGCAGTGCTGATTTGCACTGGGACATCCTAGAGTGTTAGTACCTACAATGCCCCAGTGGGAAATTTAAATGGTTGCAGTTGCGTAGCGTGGTTTGCCAGCACCCCGGGGCAAGCCAAGTATGGTGCCACCTCTGCAGTGATGAGGTTTCCTTCATAGTCGACCCCCCCCCCTGCAATTTAAAATCACCTTTCTGGTTTGTTTGTTTTTTTAAAAAAATTAGTGTTCTTAATTTAGTGTTGTTAAGTCATGAAAGAACTGAAGAAACCCACACGCACACTTGCTACGTCACATGCCAACTGGGATAACAAGGTCTAGGCTGGCTTAGCTGATGGACCCTATTATGCAGACGGGAGTAAGATTCCAAGCAGGAAAGCAAAAGCTGAACAAGCCCACCTCACTGGATAGCTGTTGATGTTTGTATAAAGCGTCACGTCTCAAGGGCTGGCACAAAGGAACATATTGGAATTGGTAAACCAAGGAACCAAATCAGAATGCATCTTGCAAAACATGAAACTGAGTTAGTTCCTTAAAGTAATATGGCATCTTGAGCCCTGCCCCATCCGTTACTCAAAGCCGTTCCACTTCCTTGTTGCATCTTGCGTGTTGTCAGATCCTCGACAGTCTGCATCAGGGTGACGTCATATTTAGCAACGCTCTTTGGTGGATTCTAAATTTCACGGACAGGGATGTGGAGTGTCACAAGAAGATTTGTCACCGACCTACACTGCACCTTCTGAGGTACGGTGTCTCTTTCCCAGCCTTGAAATAAGATGTATTGGAGTTTGGCTGGCTTTTATATGGGTTATTTTATATTTGTTCCTGATTCTTTCCACCCTATAATCTGCAGCAATCCCTGGATGTCTGGATGAGCTTTAACTTGTTCTAGCCTTATCCTCTGGTCCATGGGGTCACGAAGAGTTGGATACGACTGAACAACAACAAGCCTTATCCTGACTTGAAACTTTTTGTATGTTTTGGATGATGATGATGATGATGATGATTTTATTATCTTTCCCCCTCCTCTGCTAAACTGCTTGGTGGTTGTTGTCAAGAGGTGTATAAATCTTTTGGGGAAAACAAACAATCAAACAATAAAATAAAATAAAATAAGTTGCCCTATCCTTTTCTCCTTACTGCGTTATAATTTGTTGGAGTGGCTGGGTTAGCCGCCCATTATTATTTATGAGAGATTTATTTCTCCTTGGCTGGGTTAGCCCAGTCAGGTGGGTGACATATAAATAATAAATATATTGTCATTATTATTTATGATGATGATTTATTTCTCCTTGCATCTGCTAGTGCAGTGTTTTTCAACCACTGTTCCACGGCACACTAGTGTGCCGCGAGATGTTGCCTGGTGTGCCATGGGAAAATTACTTTTTATATTGTATCGCGGCCCGGCACCTTGTCAGGGTGGACATAGTCTAGGATTGTGGCCAACCTCCTTCCCATTAATAATTCAGCTGGGGACTTGCCTGTGGATGCACACGGCGTTGTGTGCTGCAGGAACAACATCCTTGCAATGCGAGCAGACCAATCCCCTTCCAAGAGGCGCGCTATTGCACCCTTGGCTGTGCGCACCATCCGTTCGGCTTGTCCGTTCGAGGATGGATGAAAGGGAGCAGAAGTGACCCCTCTAATGAAATTATCGGCCAGGAATGCCCTGAACTCTTGGGACACAAAAGCCGCCCCGTTGTCTGATACTATGGTCTCGGGTAACCCATGCGTTGCAAACAAAATGCGAAGGGCCCTGATTACAGCAGCTGAGGACATGTTTGGAACAATTGAGACCTCCAGCCATTTCGAGTAGGCGTCTACTACAATTAAGAACACCTTTCCCTGAAACGGCCCTGCAAAATCTACATGGAGCCGGCTCCACGGGTTCTTAGCCCGCTCCCACCAATGCACTGGTGCCCTGGGCATTTCTGGGTGCACCTCCTGGCACGCTCGACAGGTGCGCACCCATTGTTCAATGTCCTTGTCCATGCCAGGCCACCACACATAGCACCTGGCTAAAGATTTCATCCGAACCATGCCCGGATGACCCATGTGTAATGTGTCCTAACACCTCATTCTGTAGAGACCTTGGAATAACCACCCTATCGCCCCACAATATGCAACCCTTATGGAGGGACAGCTCATTTTGTCTTGCCATGAAAGGTCTAAATTTCTCTTCCTGAGTCCCACTTGGCCATCCCCTCCCCACCCACACAAGGACACGGGCGAGGACGGGGTCCCTTTTAGTTCTTGCGGCGATGTCGACGGCGTCACGGGTGGTCCGGGAAGTGTCTCCATCATCATGACGTGCTCGGCCGGGGCTGGGTCGTCGTCGGCTGCTCCAGGTAGTGGTAGACGACTCAGCGCGTCCGCATGGCACAACAGCTTACCCTTCACATGACACAGTTCGTATTGAAATCCATTCAAAAAGATGGACCATCGGAGCATGCGTGGGGACAAGATTTGAGGCGTTTGTTTATGTGGGCTGAACAAACCCAGCAAAGGCTTGTGGTCCGTTTGAATTGTGAAAGGGCGGCCGTACACGTAGTCATGGAACTTCTTGATTCCTGTGACTATAGCCAGTGCCTCCTTATCAATCTGGGCATAGTTCCGCTCTGTGGGGCTCAAGGTTCTGGAATAGAATGAGATTGGACGCTCCGACCCATCCGCCTCCCGGTGACTCAAGACAGCCCCCACGCCATATTGTGAGGCATCACACGCCAGCACCAGTGGTTTAGCAGCATCATAGTGGGCAAGTGTACTTTCCTTTGACAGCACGCCCCGCAGCGTTTCAAAAGCTCTCTGTTGCGGTTGCCCCCAACGCCATGCACACTTCTTTTGGAGTAGCCGATGCAGTGGTTCGGCTATCGATGCCTTGTGTGGCACAAAGGCGTGATAGAAATTGACGAGGCCCAAGAAGGACTGCAGCTCAGCCTTGTTACTAGGTGTCGGTGCTGCGGCGATAGCCTTAACCTTGTCTTCCATGGGGTGGATGCCAGCAGCATCAATTCTGTACCCTAAGAAGTTCACAGCTGCTACCCCAAAACTACATTTCTCTTTCTTTAGTTTCAACCCCGCATCCCGGAATTTGCATAGGACTGTCTGGATGCGTCCCAGTAGTTCTTGAGCATCCTTGCCCGCAATTAACACATCATCAAAATACGGCAGGACACCTGGCAGGCCCCGTAACAGGCGCTCCATAAGACTTTGAAATATGCCAGGTGCCACGCAGACTCCAAACTGCAGCCTATTCACCTTAAAGGCGCCCTTGTGCGTTACAATTGTCTGGATTTCAGCGGACGCTGGAGTCACTGGAAGCTGCTGGTATGCCTGTGCCAAGTCAATCTTTGCAAACACCTTGCCCCCAGCCAGCTTCGCTAATAGTTGGGACACTACTGGAATTGGATACGAGTTGCCCCTGATGGCCTTATTAATCGTACATTTGTAATCCGCACAAATTCGTATTTCCCCATTAGCCTTCAGGGGTGTGACAATGGGTGTTTCCCATTTAGCAGAGTCCACTGGTGAAAGCACCCCTTGCTGTATTAGCTTCTCCAATTCAGCCTCTATTTTAGGCTGTAGCGCAAATGGAACCCGCCTGGGTTTGAGGCGCATTGGCGCAACCCCCGGGTCCAGTTCTAAGTCAATTGGAGGCCCCTTATAACATCCTAACTCTCCATTAAATAGCTCCCCAAATTCCGTGTACAGGGTGTTAAATGTCTCCGAAGCTATCTGGACCGTGTTGAGCCCTGAGATTCCCAACCCTAAGGCCGGGAACCAGTCCGTGCCCAGCAGGCTAGTGCGCTTCCCTTTTGCGATCACAAGCTTTAATACGGCCTCCCTCTCGCGGAACTGTACGTTCACTGCGCACATTCCCAAAATGTCTATGCGGCCAGCGGAATAGGATTGCAGAGTAGCCGGGAAGGGCTCCAATCTCGGAAGCTTACCTCTAGGAAATAACGATCTGGCCGTGTCCTCCGATACGATGGAGAATCCGGATCCGGAGTCCACCTCCATGTTACACGGCTTCCCTTCGATTAGGACCCGCACAGCTGGTTTCCCTTGGGCTGGAAATGGCACAGTTCTGCCCTCGATTTGCGTGAGGTAGTTGCAATCGTCGAGTTGGTGCGTCGCTGTGGATGTCCTCTGACCTCTTGATTTCGCGGACCCCGACGTGCCACTCGACTTGCAGACCCTGGCTATGTGCCCCGTTTTCCCACAAGCATGACACGTAGCTTCTCGGAACCGGCACTTCCTCCTCTCATGTGATCCGCCGCAGCCAGGGCAGACCCCCTGCCGACCTTTATTTGCTGTGCTCTCCTGTCGCACCATCTCTATTCCCCGCACAGGGCGTTGGTTGGGGCTGACATCCTGGTCGTCCACGGTGTGGGTTGACGCTCCAGCTCTCTTTTCGGCTCGCTGGTCCGGGTCTTGCTCCTCTCTCTCAGCGCTTTCTGTCGCAATGGCCTCACGGAGCGCTGTCGACAGATCCATATCTTGTTTTGCCGCAATCCGCCTGCGGCCCTTGCTGCTGCGAAGGCCGCACACAAACCGATCCAGCAGGGCCTCCTCCAAGTTGGCGAATTTGCAGTGTCTCGCCAGCTTCCTTAATTCGATGAGGAAAACTGCTACCGACTCTCCAGGTCGTTGTTGCCTCTTATGGAATTCGATGCGCCATGTCATCTTCGATGCTGTCGGATTAAGGTGATTTGAGAGGTGTTCCGTAATGCTTGCGAACGACGCCTCCCGCAGTGTTGTGGGGGCCAGAATTGCCCGGGCCAACTCAAAGGTCTCTGCCCCGCAGCAACTCAGGAACAACGCCTTTTTCCTTTCCTCGTCAGTGACCCCTTTTGCTGCCACGCTGAATTCAAAGCGCTCGAGGTAAGCATCCCAGGCCTCAGTTGCTCCGGGATGAAATGGTTCCATGAACCGTGACGCAGCCATCTTAGTGGACTGATCTGTCCTGTCAGTCACAGGGAGTCTTGTCGCCCAGAATCAGGTCGCTAGGGTCAGCAGCCCTCAGCCGGCCTAATTCGATCCCATCCTCGTCGCCAGTATGTTGTGTCGTGGGTTCTGATAGCAAGAAGTCCAGCAATACTTCGTAGTGAAAACAGCTCTTTATTGTAAGGGATCAGACAAGACTGGGGATAGGGGGTAGGGAAAGCTCTATTTATAGACACATTGGGACTGAGGGAAAAGATACATTTTAGCGGGAACCAATAATATTCAAACTTTCCGGCGGGACCCAATCAGGCTGTGGATTGTGATAGAACACTTCAAATTGACCAATAACAATACTTTACCCTGCTGCCAGAATATCTTATTTAATACACAACACCTGGATGTCTGGATGAGCTTTAACTTGTTCTAGCCTTATCCTCTGGTCCATGGGGTCACGAAGAGTTGGATACGACTGAACAACAACAAGCCTTATCCTGACTTGAAACTTTTTGTATGTTTTGGATGATGATGATGATGATGATGATTTTATTATCTTTCCCCCTCCTCTGCTAAACTGCTTGGTGGTTGTTGTCAAGAGGTGTATAAATCTTTTGGGGAAAACAAACAATCAAACAATAAAATAAAATAAAATAAGTTGCCCTATCCTTTTCTCCTTACTGCGTTATAATTTGTTGGAAGCCGCCCAGAGTGGCTGGGTTAGCCCAGTCAGGTGGGTGACATATAAATAATAAATATATTGTCATTATTATTTATGATGATGATTTATTTCTCCTTGCATCTGCTAGTGCAGTGTTTTTCAACCACTGTTCCACGGCACACTAGTGTGCCGCGAGATGTTGCCTGGTGTGCCGTGGGAAAATTACTTTATATATAGTCAATATAGGCACAGAGTTAATTTTTTTAACATTTTCTAATGGTGGTGTGCCTCGTGATTTTTTTCATGAAACAAGTGTGCCTTTGCCCAAAAAAGGTTGAAAAACACTGTGCTAGTGTACTCTCCTTTCTTGGAGGTTTTAAAGAAGAGCTTGGCCGGTCACCTGTCACGGATGCTCCAATTGAGATCGCTGCCACTGCAGGGGGTTGGACTAGATGGCCCTTGGGGGTCCCCTTCCACGTCGGGCCCATTGCGAAGATCCCCCCCCCTCGCCTTCCCCCTCCCTCTTCTTCCTCCTCCTCCAAAGGGAGCGGAAGAAGAAGAAGAAGAAGTGAGGGCAACTCCGGTTGAGGGCAAGAGGCGGCGGCTTCATCGGCGCCCGCTGGGCTTGCGCGAACTGGCCCCCCCCTTCTCCCCCCCCCCCCCCCCTCCCTCGCCGCCGCTACCCACGCGCATGCTCCGTGGGATGGGACCTGCGAAAATTCTGAAGGATAACAGATTCTAAAATGCCAGGCTGGGCAGAGGCGCGCGCGCAGGCGGACTGAGCGGCGGCGGCGGCGGCGGCAGGCAGCCTCGCCATCCTCCCCGATCCCCGGGCCGCCGCGAGCGAGGGCCGCCCTCCGTCAGCCGCGATGCCGCTCGGGCGGAGGCAGCTGCCGGAGCCCCGCTGAAGGGGACCGGAGCCATGGGCGAGAGTTCCCCCCCTCCGGCTGGCCGGCGCCGGACCCGGCTCGTCTCCTCGCTGGTGCTGGGGCAGCGCGCCTGCGAGGTCGCCCTGGACCCGGAGAGAGGCGCCTTGGAGTGGACGGAGCAGCCGCAGCCGCAGCCGCGCGGGGGGAGAGGTGAGGACGCTTTTGGGGAGCGGGGGGGGGGAAGAAAGAGAGAGGGCTCCGAGCCATGTGCAGAGTGCCGCCGCCGCCTCCCTCCTCACCTTCAAGACGCTTCCCCTCCCCTTTTCAAGTTAAGCCATGTTGTTGGTGGTGGTGGCGGCGGCGCTTTCGGAATCAGGGCTCCGCCGAGCCATGTGCAGAGTGCCGCTCCCAGCCCACCACCAGCTAGGAACTGCCACTTTCCCCCCTTAGGGCAACAACAACAACAACAAAAAGAACCTCGGGTGTTTTTCAGGGTTCTTCTGAGCCATATGCAGAGTGCCGCTCTCTTCCTCCCCGTGCTCAAGACAGTGCAGGTTTCCCCTCTTTTCAAGTTAAGCCATGGTGTTGGTGGTGTTGGTGACGCTTTCGGATTCAGGGCTCCGAGCCATGTGCAGAGTGCCACTCTCTCCCTCCCCACCTCCAAGACACTGCCACTCCCCACCCCCCTTTCAAGTTAAGCTTTGGTTGTGGTGGTGGTGGTGGTGGCTCTTTCCGAATCAGGGATCCGGGCCATGCGCAGAGTGCCACTCACGCCCACCCCCACCACTAAGAAACTGCCGCTTCTCCCTTAGGTAAAACAACAACAACAAGGGTGACTTTCAGAGGAACTTCTGGGCCCCCCCAGTTTTCACCCCTTTTCAAGTTGTGATGTTTTTGGAGTTAGGGCTCTGAGCCACGTGCAGAGTGCCATCCCTCCCTCCCCACCAGCACTACCAAGGAACTGCCACTTTCCCCCTTATGTAAAAAAAACAACAACTCAGTTGACTTTCAGAGGGACTCTTGGGCCTTCCCAGTTAAACCATGAGTTAAACAATGGTTGTTGTTGATAATGGTTGTTAAGTTGTTGTTTTAAATTACATTTATACCCTGCCTCTGTCCTGCCAGGCACCGGGTTGGCTTCAGTTTGGCGAGGTGCTGCCGCCGAAAACCCCACACAAAAGGCAAGAGCCTCAGCCTTGGGTCCTTCGACGTTGTTGAACTACAACCTCCCACCCTTCCTACCCAGCATGGCCAGTGGCCGGGGATGATGGGAGTTGTAGTCCATGAACATCTGGGGGCCCAAGGCTGGGCAAGACTTTGAAGGCCGTTGGGGAGCGCTGAGGGTGGTTGGGAGCAGGGCAAGGGCTTCCGATGGCCTATTCTAAGGTGGGTCGCAACACAGGACTGGTCGTTGTACAGTATATGGGGAAAATATTAAGAAATCCCCATATGCTTGGTTCACAAGTAGGTTCCCAGGTCTGAAGGCTACTGCCACAGAGCACCGAGAAACCTCTGAAAAATGGTTGCGCTACTTAACTCATACAGAGCCGTCTTGTTTGGTGGCCCATCAGCATAAGGCAGGGCCGGCCCAAGATATTTTGCCACTTGAGGCGAGCCACAAAATGGCGCTCCCCTCCCTGCCAGGGGAGACGTGGTGAGTCAAGATCCGACATCAGGATCAAGGGGGGGAATAAAGATCTACTTTGGGATCTGCTGCCCCTGTGGATCTTGCCGCCTGAGGCCGTCTTCTTGCCTCACCTTGCCTCATGGCTGGGCTGGCCCTGACATAAGGGCACCACCTCCACCACCCAGTTCAGACTTCTCTTGAAGTTGGGGCATGATTTCTCCCAAGCTGTTATTTTTCCGGGGCCTGTGCAAGGAACTTTGTTCTCTTCTCATTAGTGTTTGCATCCTTTGTCAGCATCTCAGCCTGAAAGGTTTCACATTCCTGTTTCACATTTGCTAGTCAGATATGTCTGTGTGAATGAAAGATGTGCTGACGGCATCACTGGTTCTGAAAACTGCTCTTACAAGTTCAGTGGCTGGCTGCCTTCTAAGAAAGTCACGTGCTTCGTTTTATTTTATCTTTTGCCGTTGGCTGTGTTTGTATTTTAAATATTTGTAAAGTATTAGCAGTTTTGTTTTTTAAGAGTGAACACAGGTTTGCACTGCTACGTACAGGGGTGTTTGGACAATGGCTAGTAAAAGTTCTTTTACGATTGTCAGTCTTAAGCAGTTAAATGTCCCTGTTTGCCCATTACAGTAGGTCAACTCTTTTTTTTAAATGGCCTGGCCTGGTTCAATGTCAGTTCTACATGCTACACATAAGACCTGCAGTCTGTTGAGAGCCTGTTCACACAGTACAGTTTTTGACCACACAATAAATACAGTTTTTGACCTGGCATATGTTCTTATGCACAAACTTTAAGTCAGGCATTTGTTCTCAGTGAAAGGAAGCACCCCAGCGTTTAGATCAGCGACAGGAACCTGTGGTCCTCCAGACTTCAGCTGATCTCAGCTCCAGCAACATGGCCAATGGGCATGGATGATGGGACTTGTAGTCCAACAATATATGGAGAGAGCACGGGACCCTTCTCCTCAGTTCCTTCCTGCAGCCCTAATCCCATCTACTATTTTCACCCTTGGCCTTAACTCTGAACTCAGATCAAGCAGCAGATCCTGCAGTTAAACTGGACATGCTCAGAAATAAGTCCCATTGAGTTAAATAGGCCTCACTCCTGGGTAAGTGTATATCAGACTGTTCCCTAACTCTCTTGCAGTGCACTGTGGACAGATCTGGGCCATCCTTTCAGGGTGACTCAGGTATGTTTGTTTTACAAGGGCACGCACAGCAATAATCCTGCGCAACATTTAAAGTCCCCCACCCTCAGCCTTAGCCATGCCAGCCATTGCGCCTTCTCTCTTCCTGTTGTCCCAGAAGCTCAGGAGCAGCTGGAAGGAAGGGGTGGCAGTGCAACCTTCATTTCACTTTGAATTTGTATACCACCTTTCCAGATTACGATACACAAGGCAGTTTAAAACAACAAAATATAACCTGGCCTCCCAGCACTGTCTCAGTTTACAGGTGCTCCCCACCAACTGCTACTATCACAGCTCTCTTTTCGGGGCTTCTGGCTTCATAGCAAACTCTCTTTCTTCTGTGCTGCAGTTAGACCAAAGTCAATGTGTTCTTCGTCTCTACCACGAGCAGAGCCTTTCTTGCTGCAGCCCCAATGCTATGGACACACCTTTCTGGGGGGGTGGGGGGTGGAGTCCAATCAGCTGCTTCCTTTTCACAGCAAAAACACATTTGCTTTGATCGGTTTTGGGGTATTAACCACTCCTCTGCCCTGTTTTATGGCTTCACTATTTTCCAGTTTTGTATTCTAGTACAGTGGTACCTCGGTTCACGAACTTAATCCGTTCCGGAAGCCTGCTTTTAAACCAAAGCGTTCTTAAACCGAGGCGTGCTTTCCCTACTGAGGCCTCCCGCTGCCGGTGCCTTTCCACCGTTTGGCTTCCGAGGCAAAGTTCGCTAACCGGAACACCTACTTCCGGTTTTGCAGAGTTCGTTTGCCCAAGTGGGCTGTTCGTAGACCGAGGTATCGCTGTATTGTTATTGTTTTAGTTATTGTAAGCCGCTATTGAGCTGAATAACAGGACAGGCACATATTTAGTAACTCATATAAGGATAAATAATTGTGCCTATCTCAAACGATCCATGGCTTCTCCCAGAGTCCCGAGTCGATTTGAAGATAACTGGTTATTTCTCCTGCAGGGGTGCCTCCCCCCCAGGGGCATAGCAAGGTAAATTGGTACCAGGGGGCAAAAAAAAAAAATTGTCACCCCCCCCAGAGGCGTAGGAAGGTCAGGTGGTACCCAGTGCGAAAAATTTCTTGTCACCCCCCCATTGATTCCCCCCCCTGCAAAAAGGGTTTTACGTTATTTCATATTTTCTTACAAAGTAATAATAACAAGTAATAATAATAAAAAAACTTTTATTTATATCCCGCCCTCCCCGGCTGAAGTCGGGCTCAGGGTGGCTGACATCAGATACATAACACTGGTATAAAACCAGACAATAATTAAACTACCTCTTAAAAACATCTCAAAATCAAATTCTAATTAGATGGTTTTCCTTAGGGTTGGGAAAAGTAAGTGCTCCACTGAACTGAAATTTCAGCCTTCATGACATAGGAAAACAGCCAAGTGAACAGCTATTTTGGTGGAGGAGGGTCAAGATATTAACCGATATGCATGAAATTTCATATATAGCTATATAATCCCTAGTATAGTAAGATAAGACCTTTGGAGCAGGCATTTTTTAAAAAAAAGTTTTTAATGAACCGCTCAAGTAGGGCATTAATTGTTCCTTGATAATTTGTCACTCCCTCCATTATGGAACATGGGGCAGCCTGCCCCCTATGCCCCCTTGCTACGCCCCTGCTCCCCCCAGCCCACCTGGCTCCACCAAGGCTGCATTCCCTCCAAGGAAAGTGGAGGTGACACCCCCATTCAGCTCCCTTGACTTTCATGCTCCATTTCTCAGTGGCATCGTATGGAAATAATAGCCAACCCGAGAAGCTCTGTCCCTGACTTTGCCAGCTCTGCTGGCTTCTGTACTGCTGAGAAAGTAAAATGCAATGCCAATCCGGCTTGTCAAGCAGGAACAGAACATTCTGCTTTACCTGCTGAGAAGGCGACGAGCAGGGAAGAGGGACTGGTTTATGACCAGGGGCCCGATCCAGATTTGGCCTGAAGCTGGAAGTTCTCTCACCATCTCCCCAAGCCCACTACAGCCCACTTTGGATTCCCACCATTCTGCTGGTTCGAATCCCTTGTTTCCAGGATTAGATTAGGTGAGCCGCTCAGTTTAGGTCGCTTGGTTTATGACCGATTAAGCCCTTCTCACGGAAGCACATCGAATTTCAAGCAAACTTTCAGATGTACTTGGAAGTAGGGTCAGCACATGATCTCCCAGTACTCCAGAGCCTGCTTCCTCATCGGTGGCCATATTTACATATATGCTAAACAAGCTATAGTTTAGGGCTCCACTCTCATGGGACCCCCCCCCAAAAAAAATTAAAGGGAAAAAAACTGGATGTACATTTCCAAAATATAAGATAAAAAAACAAATAAAATAAAACCTACATACAGCAACAGTGTTTTGTGTTGTGTAGGCTCCTATGATGTAAGTAATGGCCTGCTAGCTTGCTCCCTAAAATATCACTGGTTTGCTCATTTCTATATATAGGGTGCCTACATTCTGCATGGACTTTAGATAGCTATTAGGTCCATAAATTACCATATAGCATTTATTCAACAGGGACACGGGTGGCGCTGTGGGTTAAACCACAGAGCCTAGGGCTTGCTGATCAGAAGGTCGGCGGTTCGAATCCCCGCGACGGGGTGAGCTCCCGTTGCTCGGTCCCTGCTCCTGCCAACCTAGCAGTTCGAAAGCACGTCAAAGTGCAAGTAGATAAATAGGTACCGCTCCGGCAGGAAGGTAAACGGCGTTTCCGTGCGCTGCTCTGGTTTGCCAGAAGCGGCTTAGTCATGCTGGCCACATGACCTGGGAAGCTGTACGCCGGCTCCCTCGGCCAGTAACGCGAGATGAGCGCCACATTCCCAGAGTTGTCCGCGACTGGACCTAATGGTCAGGGGTCCCTTTACCTTTACCTTTATCCATGTTTGTTAACTGATGTGGTTAAACATTTTTTTAAAAAAAACCAACAGACTGAGTTTTAGCACACATGAAAAACTTAAAACAAATCTGAGTAGCCTTTGGACTATAATGTAACTTAAATAGAAAACTATCTTTAGGAAAATGAAATCCTCCAAAAGCATTTTATTTTAAAAATCCAATTTAAATCAAAAAGTTCTGATTTCAATCAAAAAGTTCCAATTTAAATTTTCAAAAAACCAATTTAAATTAAAAAAAATCTGATCTTCTCACTGTGCCTAATGATAGGGCTAGAAATTGAGGCTGGATTGAGAGAAATTTTGACATGCCACTGGCATTCTGTTAGATAAAAAGATCTTGAAAGCCAGAGAACAGGCTTCTCCATTTGTTTTCCGTCCCCGTCCCCTCTTCAAGTAACTGTAGAAGACCTCCCTGCTTCGCTCGTTCATCTTATGTCAATACTTTCAAATCCACCTTAAGCTTTGTGTGTCAATAAGTAGTGAAATGCCAGGACGGTTGAATATGGCCTTCTTTAATGAACTTGAGAACCTGACCTACTTCTGGAGCTATTTAACTCAACATTTTAAAAGATTTGTAACGCTACTCCTCAATCTTAATCTGATTGGGCCATTGCAGGAAACAGGAAGCTCTCCTTTTGCAACCAAAATGCATTGAAAGAGAACCGAAGAGACAGTGCCAGGCTTTGGGAATGAGAGAAAAAGTCCCCGGCAATAATAAAGTGCACTGCTGCAGGCTTTGATCCCCTGCCAAAATAAGCATTGTTTACCTGAGGAAGATTAATACATAAGGGAAGTATCAGTCGATGAGCTGTCTGGTGAGACTGGCCTCTTACATAACAGGAAGTCCTGTAACACAACACAGCCCTATGCACTTACTCAAGAATAAAAAGGTGAAAGGGGAAAAATAGGTCAAATCAAGAATGAAGCCCTTTTGTAATGGGGAGATTTATGCTTACATAAGCTTGAACAGAATTGCATCACCAGCCACTTAAATAGTACCAGGCTTGCAGAAAACATCAGTTTCTGTAGTTCTTCACCCCTTGGACAGGGGTGAGGAATCTCTGGTCCTCCAGATGTTGTTAGACTCCAGCTCCCATCAGACACCATCAGCATAGCCAATGGCCAGGTTGTTAACAGTCCAACCACATCTGGAGGGCCGCAGTTTCCACCACCCCCAGACAGTGTTCGAAATTAGCCAGGCGCCAGGTGCATTTAGAAATGTAGAGATTATAGTAAATCCTTTTTGTGGGTGTTGTCCTTTCCCCCTAATAAATGAATGATAATAAAATTATTATTAAAACTAAATAAAAAACCAATCTAAGTGCCACTCAAACTTGTCATGCTGTTACAAATAAGACAATGATCCTTGTCTTTTTCATGTTACAGGTAGGTAGCCGTGTTGGTCTGCCATAGTCAAAACAAAATATAAAATAAAAAATCCTTCCAGTAGCACCTTAGAGACCAACTAAGTTTGTTCTTGGTATGAGCTTTCGTGTGCATGCACACTTCTTCAGATACCATGCACACAAAAGCTCATACCAAGAACAAACTTAGTTGGTCTCTAAGGTGCTACTGGAAGGATTTTTTTTTTTTATTTTGTTTTGACTATGGCAGACCAACACAGCTACCTACCTGTACCTGTAACAACAACAACAACAACAACAACAATAATAATAATAATAATAATAATAATAATAAATTTATACCCTGCCCATCTGGCTGGGCTTTCCCAGCCACTCTGGGCGGCTTCCAACAAAAGGTTAAAAACATGATAAAACTTCAAACATTAAAAAACTTCCCTAAACAGGGCTGCCTTCAGATGTCTTCTAAAAGTCAGATAGTTGTTTATTTCCTTGACATCTGATGGGAGGGCGTTCCACAGGGCGGGCGCCACCACCGAGAAGGCCCTCTGCCTGGTTCCCTGTAACTTTGCTTCTCGCAGTGAGGGAACCGCCAGTAGGCCCTCGGCGGTGGATGAAAACCAGGAGCTGGCCCTAGGAATGACATAAGTATGGAATAATAATTATGATAATGAATAGCTGAGCGCAAATAATTTGTGGTCCATCATCATCATCATCATCATTTGTGTGTCTGTCCCACCAACCCCTGACACAAGTTTCTCAGAGTGCGTTACGTAGATTTTGTAGTCAACTGGCTCTCCAGCTAGCGGCCCTGCCAAAGATAGGTTAAGGGGTCAGCTTCTGGCACCTCAAATGCTTACTTTGGATTGCCATTCCAGTTTCTGTGATCGGTGATGCTTGTTTTATCACGTGCTACTTTTACACGTTGCTTCAGCTAGCAGGATTGCAGAATGTGACTTACACGTTTCTGGAAATACAGAATTTATTGTTGATATGCGCTTTGCACCGAAGGCAGAATTGCGCCAGGTTCCTTGGAAGCGATTAAACATATTGGTTTGAATTTGATGGGTGGGGAGGGATGACCCCCCCCCACGAAACCATGGGTAGGCAAACCAAGGCTCGGGGGCCGGATCCGGCCCAATCGCCTTCTAAATCCTGCGGACAGTCCGGGAATCAGCGAGTTTTTAGTAGAATGTGTCTTTTTGTTTAAAATGCATCTCTGGGTTATTTGTGGGGCATAGGAATTCGTTTTCACCCCCCCAAATATAGTCTGGCCCCCCACAAGGTTTGATGGACAGTGGACCGGCCCCCTGCTGAAAAAGTTTGCTGACTCCTGCCCCAAACCCAGTAAATGAATGAACGTCAGAATCTAGTTAATACTTGATAGGGTCGCCCTGAACCTGGAATTTCCCCCACACAGCCGGTATTCAGACTTTGTGAACAGCGTCTGGGTAGAAATCGCTGAAATGTCCGGGAAAATCCGGGCGCAAGCAGCCCATACACTTTTGTGTCCGGATTTTCACTTTTTGAAATACGGCAACCCTATACTTGGAGTTTTGGAGGGAAGATTCCAGGCCAGTGGAGAAATATAGGCTGAGTTTCCTTTCCAAGCCAGGGCCTCACCTGGGATAGAGGTGTTAATATGACAAAAGGAGGGGACTTCTGGTCGGGAGGAGGAGCCAAAAAGGAATTATTATTATAATCTCTACATTTCTAAATGCACCTGGCGCCTGGCTAATTTCGACAGTGTAGTTGCATGTCAAATCGTCTCTCTTAATTTTTTGCATTTTCTTCTAGAAGCAGAAGCCGAAGGACGCTGAAACTGTGTAGATCTTCCTCACAACAGTGCTGTATTTCTTTTTCGCAGAGAGCTATGCTGTGCCCATATCTGAGATTATTGCTGTCGAGGAAACAGAAATCGATAAGAAACAATCTAATAGTGGGAAATGGCAGAAAATGGCAAAGCCGCATGCATTCACAGGTAAAACACAACGGCAGCACCGTTTTTTTTTTAAAAAAAACATCTGTTTGCTGAATGTTTGCAATATTCTCCCAAGCGGCGAGAGAAATCTTACCACTCCAACTGCTTTCTTGGATTTCTCGCCAAGAAATCGTTTGGAGTAACTTACCACTTGGCATAACATAATCTATATTCCACCCTCGCCAACCCTCAATTCTGAGTGGGGAAATTTGCCGCAAAACTACTCTGATTTCCACTGCAGAACACAATAGCATCATTAACTACAATACCCCTTTGCCTGTCTGGCAGAAAACGGACCTTTAGGGGGCATATTAAGGGAAAGCAAGCAATAAATGGTTTTGAATTTGTCTTTTGACCCACTAGGGTGTATGCCTGGACTTTGTGTGTGGTGAATTTTCACCACACACAACTTTCAAATTATAGGGAATTATTAAGTGCTTCAAAGTAGTGACAGGGTGCATGTTTTCACATGTGCTCCGTATTTTAAATGCATATAATATATGAGTTTTTTTAAAAAATTGATGGCATAGCTATAAACTTAACCAAGGGTTTATTGATTGCTTAAATGCCCAAAGTGTTTGTTTATATTTAACCTAAAGTCCTGCTAAATCTTGGCCCTATTGAATCCATTAAATGGTCACGGTTTTCTGCCTTGTACCTGCACTTTAAAAAAATGGTAATTATTAACATTCTGACAGGTGGTTTTCCTCACAACAGACTCTTCTTTTCTCCCCCACAAAGGAAGAGCAAGACCTACTTGACTTCAAAATATAAACCTTAAAAAAATTGAGAAGCCCTGTCTGTCTGAGGTGAAAGGGAAAGCGCTCGATTAGTTTCTAATTCCTTTGAATACCTTGTGAATAAATAGAGGGTTTTCCTTTTACAGTGGTGAAATATGAGACATTCTGGGTACCTTGAAATGAATCTTTACATACAACTTTGTTTGCATAGGACAGGCATCCTCAAACTCGGCCCCCCAGACTACAACTCCCATCATCCCTAGCTAACAGGACCAGCGGTCAGGGATGATGGGAACTGTAGTCCCAAAACATCTGGAGGGCCAAGTTTGGGGGTGCCTGGCATAGGAGTTCCACGCTTTGCAGAAATACCTGTCACCTGAAAGTAGACTTTCCAGTGTCTTCCCCCCAAATCTGGAAAGTCGGAGGCTGTTTCCGAAAGACCTTCAGCCAACTGTATAAAATTACAGCTTAATTTGGAATGCCTTCCCCATTTTTGGTGCCCATACCTTGAAGCGACTGTCACATGCCAACTGAAAGACAGGAATGTTAATTAGGAAGTCAAATCTCGTCTATGCCGTAAAACTGACTTGGTGGTCTCTCTAGTCCTATTCAGAATTAGATTTCATGTGTTGCTCTAATAAGTGGGTGGGGCCATAACAAATAGCCCCACCCCCAATTCTCCGTGTATACATTGTGAATGTCTGCAAAAAGGGAGTCCTTGCTCAGGGTTCCAGATCACATGGGGGTGGGGCTACTTGGGACATGTGACACTGGGGGGCGGAGCTAGTCAACTTAGGCCCACGCCCACTTCTGGATATGGCTTTTTCTTTCTTTCTTTTTTCTGCCTCAAATTCCCACCTGCAGTACAGGGCTAGTGATACCGGTCTACCTTATTGGATTGTTGTACTTTATCAATGACTTGGATGATGGGCTTGAGGGCATCCTGATCAAGTTTGCAGATGACACCAAATTGGGAGGGGTGGCTAATACCCCAGAGGACAGGATCACACTTCAAAATGACCTTAACAGATTAGAGAACTGGGCCAAAGCAAACAAGATGAATTTTAACAGGAGAAATGTAAAGTACTACACTTGGGCAAAAAAAATGAAAGGCACAAATACAGGATGGGTGACACCTGGCTTGAGAGCAGTACATGTGAAAAGGATCTAGGAGTCTTGGTAGACCATAAACTTGACATGAGTCAACAGTGTGATGCAGCAGCTAAAAAAGCCAATGCAATTCTGGGCTGCATCAATAGGAGTATAGCGTCTAGATCAAGGGAAGTAATAGTACCACTGTATTCCGCTCTGGTCAGACCTCACCTGGAATACTGTGTCCAGTTCTGGGCACCACAGTTCAAGAAGGATACTGACAAGCTGGAACGTGTCCAGAGGAGGGCAACCAAAATGGTCCAAGGCCTGGAAACGATGCCTTATGAGGAACGGCTTAGGGAGCTGGGTATGTTTAGCCTGGAGAAGAGAAGGTTAAGGGGTGATATGATAGCCATGTTCAAATATATCAAAGGATGTCATATAGAGGAGGGAGAAAGGTTGTTTTCTGCTGCTCCAGAGAAGCGGACACGGGGCAATGGATTCAAACTACAAGAAAGAAGATTCCACCTAAACATTAGGAAGAACTTCCTGACAGTAAGAGCTGTTCGACAGTGGAATTTGCTGCCAAGGAGTGTGGTGGAGTCTCCTTCTTTGGAGGTCTTTAAGCAGAGGCTTGACAGCCATCTGTCAGGAATGCTTTGATGGTGTTTCCTGCTTGGCAGGGGGTTGGACTGGATGGCCCTTGTGGTCTCTTCCAACTCTATGATTCTATGATTCTACTTTTTAATGAGATAATGCACGCGGAGTTCTTTGAACCCTACCAACCTCTATACAGTATAAATACTAAGTTCCATTATGTTTTCTGGAGTTAATTTCGCCGCGCGTTTAAAGGACTCTTCAGACTCTGCCTCCCTCATGTGCACATAACCCTTTTTGTTTGTTTGCAGTGCACTATGCGAAGAGAGTACATAATCACCGCTGGCGGTGCAAAGACGTGACCTTCTGGTGCATTAATGAGCAACTATGTAATCAGTGGATGCATGCGCTCAGAGAATTACTTGATTTGCAGAGTAAGTTCTCGATGCGCAATCTGTTTCCTCCGCTGCCTTTGATGGGAGATCAAAATCCTTGAGTGCAGCAAACAAAAAATGGGGGCAAGGGGTTTGTTACAGGTGACGAGAGTCATTAGGAACCCCCATTTGCCTCCTAGAGCTACCAATTTCCATAGTGGTTTAACAACCAATTCCTCTTTCCAGGGAATTTTGGAAACTGTAGCCCAAGGCAGAGCAATAATGTATAGCGTTAACATGGCCCTGTTTTAGGCTAGGGATGGAGAACCTCTTGTCCTCTCCTGTGGCATTATTCCAACTTCCAGCAGCCTTGGCCAGCATGGCCAATGGTCAGGGATGATACATGAAGTCTAGCACCATCTGCGACATAAGTGTAGGTGAAGAAGATTAAAGGTAAGAAGAAACAGTTCATTGATAACTGGAAACCTCTAAAGAGTTACTTAAAAAAATAAGTGTTGCAATCTGAATTCGGTAGCAGCAGTTGAATAAAGGTTAAATGGGTTAAAACCCATATATATATATATATCCATAGATGCATATTAATATTAATATTTTGCTGATGAATTTAGGCAATAGGTTTACTAGAGTGAAAAGATGTTAAGAAGGATGGGATATAATAATAATAATAATAATAATAATAATAATAATATATTATTATTATTATTATTATTATTATTATTATTATTATTTACTAGCTGGCCTGGCTACACGTTGTGGTGGCTTTTTTGTGAAATGGAAAAGGAAGATCTACATACATATATATATGTGTGTGTGTGTATATATATATATATATATGTAAACTGTCCATGCCCACAGCTTCTCCCGTTGAATTTCCACCTGCCTCCTCTCCGTCTTTTCCCCGTTTCTTCCTCCCTCCACACAACTTCTCCTGTTGAATTTCCGCCTGCCTCCTCTCCGTATTTCCCTCCGTTTCTGACTGCCTCCACACAGCATTAAATAAATTTAAAAAGGGGGGGGGGAGAAGAAGTAGCCTGGCTGCCTTGAATTTATTGGAGGAAAATGGGATAAAATTATCCAAAGTAATTATAGTTCAGTTAACTATGCATATCACCCCCCTAAAAATCATGCACCCTTATCCATTTTCTGGCCTATTACTTGAACATCTTTTTTAAAAACTGAAAAAGGGAAAGAATGCTAGAACAGGGCTTAAAATGCAAAAAAGGAAGATGGTATGACATTGACTGAAAGTTTGCAGGAATCTTTAGGAGCTCTGCTCAGTCATGATAGCGTTTATTACATTTGAATTATTATTTCCAATGAACTTGGCCCTCTAAATTGCTTTGTAAAAACAACAACAAAACAACCCACTGATACTCATGAAGGAATTTAGGAGCGAATAATCCTAAAAACTATTTAGTTTTAACTGGTATACCCTTTTTCACTTTGGCAGCCTCTAGACCAAAGCACTTGCTTGTATATATTAATCCGTACGGTGGAAAAAAACAAGGAGAGAAGATCTATGAACAGAAGGTAGCTCCATTGTTTAGCCTAGCCTCCATTTCAACAGATGTTATAGGTGAGTAATGTAAAAATGGTCTGTTTTCAAATGCGTCCCTTCATCTCGTGCATGTTTTAGAAAGAACTGCCTTTAACTTAATTCCATGTCAATGCTGTTACGCAACAGAGGTTTGCCGCCGAACCTACACAAGGAGTTTCTCGATTCCGGTAAGGAAAGTTGTGCCGCAACGCAACCCAGCACACTGTGATACTATGGAGACACTTAAGCAGCAGTTGCACAAACCATGGCGCAGATCAGTGGCGTCGCAATGGGGGTGGGAGGGGTGGTGCATCCCAGATGCCATGTCTGGGGGGTGACAAGAAGGCACCCTGCGGGGGTTCATGGCGACGCGAGCAGCCTTTGGGCCACCGCAGCCTCATGTGGAGGATCCTCTGTTTGCGGCTGCAGCCGTGAGCACAGGATCCCGCATGCACCATACGTAGCGACGGCGCACATGCGCTGTACATAGCGGTTTGCTGCCGGCACTGCCCAAGCGCCATACGGACGGCGGTGGAATCCCTCCATCGCCGCTACAGCCGCGTGTAGAGGATCCTCCGTTCGCGGCTGCAGCCGTGAGCAGAGGATCCCAGCACCATCTATGTGGCGCTGGAGCGCCGCCGCCAGCAAACTGCTATGTACAGCGCATGTGCCACGTCGCTGCATACGGTGCATGTGTTGTACGTATGCACATGCGCCCTACGTAGCGACGCCCCGCCCCGGGTATCACAACGCCTTCATTCGCACCTGGTGCAGATTGCACATCCCAGCTGCATTTCCGCATCCAGCCTGCTGCAGCCGCTTGGGTCGGATCTCAGGTCAACCCCGAGTGCACCGTAGTGCAAAATGCCCGTTCGTTGAGAAACAGCTGCAAGGTTTTGCATCTCCCTGGAAGCTGCACAGTGCTCATTTAATTCTCCGGATGCAGAGCGCTTTCTCAGTCCTGAAATAAATAAATAAGCATGCATAGCACAAAGGGAAAACTCCACCTGAAAACATTTGCATGTGCTTTCTTAGCTGTCAACAAGAGAACAAGCACCGCTCAGTGGCACCTGAGCCTCTCCCTCTTTCCTAAACATACACAGCCTTGTTCGAGTTCAGATTGCCATCGCTATGTTGAGAAAGACTCCTAAGAGATTGGACAGGCCTTTGTGCATGTTGCTGGAAGGTTTTCTGGCAACTTACTATGTGTGTGTATTTTTAGAAAGGTGCTGTGAAAACTCCAAACATTTTGCAGCCATGTTGTTTGTACATATTTGGCACTGGCGTAAGTACTTTCCAAATCCACACTGAATATATATTACCGGATTGTTGCTTTCCTTTCAAGGAGGCTGATTACCATGTAGTAGCTACTTACCCCTTTTCTGATCCAGCTATTATGCGCTTCCTTCTTTTGCTGGAATAACGGTCCATTTTTTTCCATAGGAAACTTGGGTGATTACCCCAAAGGGAAGCATTTGCTAGCTGGGAATATCAGACTGCGTTTGAGGCCCTGGGGCCGGCAGAAATCTGGTGAAATTTCTGCAGGCCAGGCTCTACCACAGACCTCCCAAGTGTCCTCATTTTCCAGGGACGTCCCTGATTTAGAGAAGCCATCTCGGTTTCTGATTTGATCCCGGAATGTCCCACTTTTCCTTAGAAAGTCTCTATTTTCATTGGAAAAATGTTGGAGGGTATGGAGTTATCCGAGCCATCTGAAGGCAATCCTGTATAGGGAAGGGTTTTTAAAAGTATTGGGCTGAATATAAGCCGTACTCCCCCCCCCCCAAAAAAAATTCCAACTGTGAAAAGTTAAAATGTAGCTTATATTCACAGCCTTACGAGAGCGCCCCCCCCCCGAAGCAGCCCTGGAGCGTGGGGCAACGGTGCCCAGCCTGCTAGGCCCTCCCAAGCCGCCCTTGAATTTTAAAGGTGCAGCTTATTTGCGAGTACGGCTTATATTTGGGTCAATACGGTATCATTCTGGAATAGGTAAAGGGACCCCTGACCATTAGGTCCAGTCGCGGATGACTCTGGGGTTGCGCGCTCATCTTGCTTTACTGGCCGAGGGAGCCAGCATACAGCTTCCGGGTCATGTGGCCAGCATGACTAAGCCGCTTCTGGCGAACCAGAGCAGCGCACGGAAACGCCGTTTACCTTCCCGCTGGAGCGGTACCTATTTATCTACTTGCACTTTGACGTGCTTTCGAACTGCTAGGTGGGCAGGAGCAGGGACCGAGCAACGGGAGCTCACCCCGTCGCAGGGATTCGAACCACCAACCTTCTGATCAGCAAGCCCTAGGCTCTATGGTTTAACCCACAGCACCACCCGCATCCTATCATTATGGAATAGGGTGCCCCTATTTTTATCGGAGAAATGTTGGGGGCTATGCTGTCATACAAGCAAGAAGTGAAGAAGCTGTGGCTCTCCAAAGGTTGTCGGACATTTCCCATCATCCTTGAATCATTGGGAATGCTGGCTGGGGCTGATGGGAGTCCACCACAGGGTCCCCCTTTCCTGGTAATCTGGGTTCATAAACCCGGCATCATCTGGCATGCCACAATTGTGGCAGTGAGAGCCAGTGTAGTGTAGTGGTTAAGAGCGGTAGACTCATAATCTGGTGAACCGGGTTCGCTTCCCTGCTCCTCCACATGCAGCTGCTGGGTGACCTTGGGCTAGTCACACTTCTCTGAAGTCTCTCAGCCCCACTCACCTCACAGAGTGTTTGTTGTGGGGGAGGAAGGGAAAGGAGAATGTTAGCCGCTTTGAGACTCCTTCGGGTAGTGATAAAGCAGGGTATCAAATCCAAACTCCTCCTCTTCTTCTACACTGTGGTTGCAGTTTGCCCATGGAGGCGAGTCTACTTCAGCCCTGCCCTGCTTCACGAATGAGCCATATCTGCGTCCCATAATGGCTTTTTTATATTGCTCTACACAAGGCGGTTTGCAGGCAGGAGGAACAACAGAACACACAGGGAAGATCACGCAATCTGGTCCCGGAAAGCCCCTGCATTTTAAATGAACTTGTATTGACTAAAGCAATAAATAACTCGTAAGAATATAACAATGCGCCGCAAGGCGAACTCTCAAAATATCAGCAGGTTATTGTAACAGGAATTCACTCTCAGCAATTGCAGCGAATGATTACCCAATTGTAATCAATAAAAATGGTAGCAGAGTTTTGTTGTTGTTGTTCAGTCGTTCAGTCGTGTCCGACCTCTTCGTGACCCCATGGACCAGAGCACGCCAGGCACGCCTATCCTTCACTGCCTCTCGCAGTTTGGCCAAACTCATGTTAGTAGCTTCAAGAACACTGTCCAACCATCTCATCCTCTGTCGTCCCCTTCTCCTTGTGCCCTCCATCTTTCCCAACATCAGGGTCTTTTCTAGGGAGTCTTCTCTTCTCATGAGGTGGCCAAAGTACTGGAGCCTCAACTTCAGGATCTGTCCTTCTAGTGAGCACTCAGGGCTGATTTCTTTGAGAATGGATAGGTTTGATCTTCTTGCAGTCCATGGGACTCTCAAGAGTCTCCTCCAGCACCATAATTCAAAAGCATCAATTCTTCGGCGATCAGCCTTCTTTATGGTCCAGCTCTCACTTCCGTACATTACTACTGGGAAAACCATAGCTTTAACTATACGGACCTTTGTCGGCAAGGTGATGTCTTTGCTTTTTAAGATGCTGTCTAGGTTTGTCATTGCTTTTCTCCCAAGAAGCAGGCGTCTTCTAATTTCGTGACTGCTGTCACCATCTGCAGTGATCATGGAACCCAAGAAAGTGAAATCTCTCACTGCCTCCATTTCTTCCCCTTCTATTTGCCAGGAGGTGATGGGACCAGTGGCCATGATCTTAGTTTTTTTGATGTTGAGCTTCAGACCATATTTTGCGCTCTCTCTTTCACCCTCATTAAAAGGTTCTTTAATTCTTCCTCACTTTCTGCCATCAAGGTTGTATCATCAGCATATCTGAGGTTGTTGATATTTTTTCCGGCAATCTTAATTCCGGTTTGGGATTCATCCAGTCCAGCCTTTCGCATGATGAATTCTGCATATAAGTTAAATAAGCAGGGAGACAATATACAGCCTTGTCGTACTCCTTTCCCAATTTTGAACCAATCAGTTGTTCCATATCCAGTTCTAACTGTAGCTTTGGGCTAGTCCTGGATGACACCCTACGTAACAATGGGTGGAGCTGCAGCTTGGTCAAATACGATGTGGTTTATCACAATCCTGGCTTACACCCTTACTGTAGCCTAGGCTGCTTCCTCCTCAGGCAACTGCAACAGCAATAAGTCTCAGGAACCAAAATGGTCATAAACCAGTAGTTTTCTCCCTTACTTAACCATTTATGCACACATACCTGTATGATCCTCTTTTTAATATAATGTCCTAAAGCTGTTTGTTCCTTTTCTTCCCCCCTCAGTCACTGAACGCGCTAATCATGCTAGAGATAACTTACTTGAAGTTAATCTAGAGAAATACGATGGGTAAGTTCTCTCTCTCTCGCTTACGTTAATCTGGTTTTTTTTTTAGGTTAAGTACAGAGTCTGTACGTGCCCTGCTCAATAGACAACAGGAATGACTGCCCAATAATTCAGGAATCCCCTTTAGATTGCTGCGAGGAGCTTGCTTCAGCCACCTGATCTAGCACCTCTCTTTCTGACCTTATTCCCGGGCACCTGCTGTGGCTGCAGTCCCTATCGATTCATAAACGAACCCCAAAGAGAGCCTGCTTAGTATTGTAGCCTTAGGGTACGGAGACGTCCCTGTGATGTTTTGAAACCATTGGGGTGTCTACTGCCGAGTGGGCTTTGGCACATCTTGCATTTTCTCTCGTGGCGTAGGAGAGCTGAAAATAAGGCCAATACATTTCACATCTGCCGACCAATGCGCCGCTTTGGTTTCAGATAATATGTGGGTAGACGAGTCCCAAAAGCCCGGCACCCACATTTTCATGGTCCTCTAGCAGCTACGGTGGCTCGTTTTCCAGATTGCAGAGCCTGCTGCTCGAATGCTCGTTTCCTTTGCTTTCTGATAATTTAGGAGACGCATGAGAAACGGCCAATGCCTTAATTCATGCCCAGTGAAACAGAAGTTCCTCTCGGCCCATAAATCTTCCAGGAAAGCTTCGTAATGCCTAATGATGCCCTTTTATCGACAGCGTAGCACATTTATTTATCATTGTGCATGTTTATAATCCTCACCGGTATATTCTCAGAAAGTTTAGCCGATTCTAATCGCCCTTTGGGAAGAAGATGGGTTGGGCAGGGGGAGATATCCCCAAGCAAGCTAATTTCCCTTCTGCTCTCCTATTTCTACGCATGCAGGCTATGATCCAACAGAACTGGTCCATGCATATAGCAGGGCTTGTCTGTCGCCGGCTATGGGAAAGCATTTCCTCCATTCGCAGCTCCCTCTCTCTCCTACGACGCACACACAGAGCTCAGGATCATGGGCACCTGGTATAGGAATGCTAATTCTCTGCTTCTGCCGTGCCCGCTAAGATGGAGATTAATTAAACCGCCAGGTGCGCTGCTAATACAAGGCCTTCTTACCAAGTCACAATTCCTTGAGCATTAATCCTCCCCTAATTACTACAACGCCGAGTCAAATAGTATTGAGATTCCAATTACGCCGGGCATGGAAATGGTTGTTGTAGGGGACAGGTGTCCTGGATCATTCCTGAGGCTCGGAATATATGGACGCTCTAGTTGTTATAGACAGATCGGCCGGCGGTTACAAGCAGACAAATTACCAGCTTTCTATACCAATCCCACAACATTTCCAGTTGCTGTCTTTGTCCCTCTGGTCTCATTAACATAAGAGAGAGCTTTGGGTAGGAGGTGTTAACTTTGAGCAATGGATGCTGGAGATAACGCAGTTGTGGTGGGGGGGAATGTGTTTCAGTTTAACTTTTCAAATACAGTAGATATCTCACAGCAGATGATGAGGCAGCAAATGCAGAGATAGACAAGATGATGGTTTTCCTGTTAGCCAAATGTGACATGTAGAGTCTGCCTCTGCGACATATTACAGCCAGCTCTTGAGCTGTAGGAGAATTCAGCCGCCTCGAACGAATTAAAGCTCGTTTCTGCTGTGCGTTTAAACATCACCTGAACGGGGATCAACCTGGCAGCTCAGCATTCTTTGAAAACTTTCACAAATGAAGACTTCCCCCAGTACAGTGGTACCTTGGTTCTCAAACTTAATCCATTCCAGAAGTAAAAGCGTTCCATAACCAAAGCGTTCCAAAACCAAGGCACGCTTTCCCATAGAAAGTAATGCAAAACGGATTAATGCGTTCCAGACTTTTAAAAACAACCCCTAAAACAGCAATTTAACGTGGATTTTACTATCTATAAATTGATCCATAAAATGAAAGCAATAATCATTGTACAGTACTGTAAAATAAATAAGACAGTATTGTAAATGATTAAAAATAATAATTCTTACCTGCACTGATGATAGTCATTGTTTGGATGGGTGTGTGTGTGGCTTTTATCCATTTCCGCAGTCACACAATCAATAGCTGAACCCAGTAGCTGAACTGGGTTCCACACAGCCACAAAAACAAATTAACCGAAAAGGCCTCAAAAACAAAAACGCAAAATAAATGGCAAAAACGGAAGCGCCAAACTTAATCCATTCCGGAAGTCTGTTTGACTTCCGAAATGTTCGAAAACCAAGGCGTAGCTTCTGATTGGTGCAGGAGCCCCAGAAACAATAGCCATCAGCTGCATCGGACGTTCGGCTTCTGAAAAACGTTTGAAAACCGGAACACTTACTTTCGGGTTTTGGCGTTTGGGAACCAAGGCATTTGTGAACCAAGGTACCACTGTATCCTGTAATACCAACTGGCGAGGAATTTGATGGGAAATATCCACAGGATCCTGGGGGATTGCTGAAAGGACCATTCAGTCGCTCACGAACTCTTGCTGTCCATGGTAAAATCTTCAGTAAGATGATCAGAAGCAGGGGCGTTGGTGGAGATTATAAATGCTAACTCATTAGGTGAAATCCCTGTAAAATGGAAGAGGAACAGTATTCCATGTTGATGTCTGCCTCGTGTTTTCTGTTTTGTTTTCAACTGATGTCTGAAACTAGGGGAGAATTATTTCACAATTAGCCCCAACTCTGCCCCCTCCCCCCGAACAGGTTTACAACTGTTCTGTGATCTGAAGTTACATTTTGAATGGATTAATTCAAGACACACAGTGAGCCAGCCTTAAGAACCCGATAAGGAGGTTTTTCTTTTTCTCCTTGTTTCTTCCTCGATAAAGGGAACCATATCTATTGTGCTGGGAGTGTCTGACATATTTGTTTATTCCTTCGTTTGCCGTGAGCGTGCATTTTAATTTGTGTATTTCCCGGCAGTGTTGTTTGTGTTGGTGGGGACGGCATGTTCAATGAAGTGATGCATGGTTTGATTGGAAGGACGCAGAAGGATTCTGGCATAGATCAAAATAACCCCAAAGCACCATTAGTCCAATGCAATATCAGGATTGGCATAATCCCGGCTGGTAAGAATCGCAAAACGACTCACTTTCTCCATACGTCATTATATTGAGGTTATGATTTATTGCACGTTTCATCAGACCCCGTCTTGTGCGGCAAGGAACCTAGCCTAGAATCACAATGTGGGCGCAAATTGGCTGCTGGTATTTCGAGATTGTCTGTATCTGTGCAAAAAGGAGCACCTGAAGGGAAACAACAGGATCTTAAACAGTTGCCAGACCTCCATCACCCCAACCTCTGTGCGTTTAGCTAAACCCATGAATGGCTCTCTTCACAGATAATGGATGGATCCATAGAGGTCAGAGACTGGAACATGCAGATACCACCCTGCTCATTTCTCTTCCGTACGATTATTCTACATGGCTGGACGTGCCATCAGCCCTAACCGTTATGGCATAGTCAGAACAAAATAAAAAATAAAAAAATTCCTTGCAGTAGCACCTTAGAGACCAACTAAGTTTGTTCTTGGTATGAGCTTTCGTGTGCATGCACACTTCTTCAGATACACTGAAACAGAAGTCACCAGACCCTTATATATAGTGAGAGGGTGGGGAGGGGTATTACTCAGAAGGGTGGTGGGAATGGGTGATTGGCTGATAGGTGTGGAAAACCTGTTGACGACTGTTAACGACTGCAATTGGTCTTACAGGAAAAGGCAAGGGGTGAGATGGCTAAAGATAGCTTTGTCATGTATAATGAGATAAGAATCCAATGTCTTTGTTCAGACCAGGTCTCTCCATGGTTTTAAGTTTGGTAATGAGTTGCAATTCAGCAACTTCTCTTTCCAGTCTATTTCTGAAATTCCTTTGTAGTAAGACAGCTACTTTGAGATCTTGTATAGAATGTCCTGGGAGACTGAAGTGTTCTCCTACTGGTTTCTCTGTCTTGTGATTCCTGATATCAGATTTATGTCCATTTATCCTTTGGCGTAGGGTTTGGCCTGTTTGTCCAATATAGAGAGCTGGGTCTGGTGACTTCTGTTTCAGTGTATCTGAAGAAGTGTGCATGCACACGAAAGCTCATACCAAGAACAAACTTAGTTGGTCTCTAAGGTGCTACTGGAAGGAATTTTTTTATTTTTTATTTTGTTTTGACTATGGCAGACCAACACGGCTACCTACCTGTAACTGGTTATGGCATATTAAGATTTCAAAGACACCGAGTATGTGAGATAATTGAGCCTTTAATAATAATAATAATAATAATAATATTATTATTATTATTATTATTATTATTATTATTATTATTTATATACCGCTCTATACACGGGGGTCTCAGGGCAGCTCACAGAATAAAATCAAGATATAAAACCACAAAATACTTAATAAAAATAAAAACAACAACCCAATAGCCCCCCAACAACAACAAAAAAACATTTTTAAAGGGCATAAGATGTAAAGGCCTCCATATGTTTTTGGGACTACAATTCCATCATCCCTGACCACTGGCTCTCTTAGTTAGGGATGATGGGAATTGTAGTTCCAAAACATCTGGAGGGCCAGAGTTCGCCTATGCCTGGTGTATAATGAAGGAGCCAGGCGAACTTTCCTGGGGAGAGCATTCCACAAACGGAGAGCCACTGCAGAGAAGGCCCCGTTCTCGTGTTGCCTCCCAATTCTCACCAGCATTCTTCCCCTTCCTCTTGGGCCAGCCAGTTTTACCCCAGAAGGACCTTATTTAAAGGAGCCTGGAATCCTACGCTCAAGAACAGCACCCGTTTTCCATCGCTGTCCCTCCATAGCTCAGGGATCTTATAGAAAATAGGACAACGCATGATTACCATCCTGCATATTCTACATTGCTTTAGCAGATTTATAGCGTTTGGCCTGTGTTTTAGATTTAGATCGTTCTGTCTTTTGTGAAGATTTAACATTGTCTTTTTGTTTGTTGTTTGTGGGCTGTTAGTACCCTTGACATGTGTTTTCCAGGACTGTCTATTCTCACTGGAACAAACCCTAGTCCAGGGATCCCCAAACTAAGTCCCGGGGGCCGGATGCGGCCCAATCGCCTTCTAAATGCAGCCCGCGGACGGTCCGGGAATCCAGCGTGTTTTTACATGAGTAGAATGTGTCCTTTTATTTAAAATGCATCTCTGGGTTATTTGTGGGGCCTGCCTGGTGTTTTTACATGAGTAGAATGTGTGCTTTTATTTATTTTTCGAAATATAGTCCGGCCCCCCACAAGGTCTGAGGGACAGTGGACCGGCCCCTTGCTGAAAAAGTTTGCTGACCCCTGCCCTAGTCCTTTTATTTATATGTAAAGGCAAGCTTTTCAGGTTTACCTGAATGTGTGTTCCTAGCCAATTCTATTTAGAGAGCTATGGATACGTCAGGGTTTAGTCTAAAGGAAGAACACATCTTGGTGGATTTTGCTAGGAATAGTTTGGACTTCACACCTGCCCCATGAGCCCCCAATCTATTGCTTTCCTTTTAAATTGGGAAGTATCCTCTAAACTAGTCTCTTTATTTTTATTTGGTTATGGACATGATTTACAGGTGAAACTCGAAAAATTAGAATATTATGGAAAAGTCCATTTATGTAAGCAATTGTTTTCATTAGCTACTGGAGTTTAATATATGAGATAGACTCATGACATGCAAAGCGAGATATGTCAAGCCTTTGTTTGTTATAATTGTGATGATTATGGCATACAGCTGATGAAAACCCCAAAGTTGAAATTGTTAATTTGGGGTTCTCATCAGCTGTACGCCATAATCATCACAATTATAACAAATAAAGGCTTGACATATCTCGTTTTGCATGTCATGAGTCTATCTCATATATTAGTTTCACCTTTTAAGTTGAATTACTGAAAGAAATGAATCTTTCCACGATATTCTAATTTTTCGAGTTTCACCTGTAGGTGCCAAATGGCCCATTAAACCAGGGTTACAGTCGCCAAAATGAAATGCCTGCTTGCCATTTTGCTGTCAGATGGCTTGAAAGTTGTATTTTTCCAATGCAACTTTTTGCTTTCTGAAAATCATTCTGTGCAGATAAAATATATATAACGGATAGAATTCTACAGGATGGGGTATTAGCGTGTGAAAACAGTGAAGACTCAGGGAACTGCCAAAAAGTTTAAAATGATGCTAAACAAATTAAGACAAAAGCATTAAAACACAGGTGGCAGCAGCAGCAGCAATAATAGTAATTATTATTATTATTATTTATTTATTTATTTATTTATTTACATACATACATACATACATACATACATACCCCACCCATCTGGCTGGATTTCCCCAGCCACTCCGGGCAGCTCCCAACAGAATATTAAAAACACGATAAAACATCAGACATTTGAAAACTACAATAAACAGGCTTGCCTTCGGATGTAAGAGCATATGCAAAGCGGAAGAAAGGCAACTTTAACAAAGAGCACGGCTTAGCAAACTTTCTCAGCAGGGGTCCGGTCCACCGTCCCTCAGACCTTGTGGGGGGCCGGACTGTATTTTGAAAAAAAATATGAACGAATCCCTATGCCCCACAAATAACCCAGAGATGCATTTTAAATAAAAGGACACATTCCACTCATAAAAAAAAGTTCAATGGTGAACACTGGCTCACCAGAAAACCGACGTACCTTTTGCACGTAAATTAATTGTCAGTTTAAGCAGGGCTTGTCATATGCCAGGACAAAACTCAGAAACCTGTTTTTCACTAGCAGGGTTTCTGTCACGGTCATACTATTTAATTAGTTAATTTTTTAAATAGCATCCCTCACCTGCCCTTCACCCAGGGCGGGTTGCAGGAATATAATATACAGTGATATAAAACTATTATATGAGGGGGGAAATCCCCAAGTAAAGCACACAGAACAATATAAATTACAGCAAAATAAATTTTGTTTTGTCCCACAAAACAAAATGCCTTAACTGTCAAAGGCCGGAGGTGTGTTTTTGGCATGCAGCAAACGCTACAGAACAGATATGCCAGTCGTACCTCTGTGGGGAGGGACTTCCACAGTTTCAGGGGATGCTGCAGAGAAAGCCCTCTCCCGGCAACCATTCCCCACATTTTTTTTGGGGGGGGTGTCCTTCCTTATATTGGTCAGCTGTCCAGTGAGGAGGGTCTCAAAAAGGAATAACTTCTCTAGTCCCCACACACCCAGGATGCGAAGGTGGGGCTTCTAAGCTAACAAGGCTGTTACTAGTTTTACATTATTTTATCTTACTTGCACTTAAGTTACATTCTGAATTTCAGTCTCGTTTCCAGAATGGCTCTTTCCCCATTGGATTGATTTCCTTGTGTTCTGCCTTAAAAACACACTTTTGTTCCTGGAAGACCTATTATGATTTTCAGCTTTTATTGGATGGGGAGAAGTGCCCCAATGAAAATCAACCCAATTGAAGCAGGGTTTTGGGGGGTGGGCTTTCAGTCTGTCGTGGATGTATCTCCCCAGGTCAGAAATATATGCTAGATATAACATTGATGTTCATTGTTGGTATGAATTCACTGGTCCGCTCTGTAAAGGGCGGCTCAAACTGTTCCTGCCTTTTCCCTTCGTTTAGCTGCGTTCATTCCACCCACCTGCCTGACAAATCAAAATTTTGCTTAAGCACACACTAAGCCTAATTCTTTTGTTCTGCCCTGGACAAACAGCATCAGCTTGACAAAAGGATTTCCACCGCAGCTCTGTAACAACAAATCAATCTCCCTCTACACCTCTCTCGAAACATTGCGTTGACCCTCCTGCCTGAGTTATCAAATGGACTAGGAGAAAGCAAACACCACGACTTCGTCCTGTCAAACTGCATAAAATGGTTAGCGAGAGAGGCGAGGGAAGGAAATCTCTCTCCTGTCTGCTGGATGGAAAGGAAGAAAATTCTACATTCGGCTGTCCCAGGGCCATTGCCATGCCCTAAGCAATTCCATCCTGTGTCGCTACATTTTGGATATTCAGCATATGTCGACATTCGCATGTGGAAGCTGACAGTCCCAAGAGGGGGAAATCCAAAGTGTCTGACAGTTCAGATAGTTACAAGCGAACGTTGACAAGTCGCTTAAATGGAGCAGTCAGCTTTCGTTAGTATATGTCCGAGAAGTGGGGGGGGATATACCTCTGTTTTCAGGAATTCCAGAGCTCAGTTCTTGGGCCTGTGCTATTTAACAGGTTTATAAATGACCTGGATGCAGACATC
Organism: Lacerta viridis; assembly: GCA_900245905.1. Taxonomy (NCBI): domain Eukaryota; kingdom Metazoa; phylum Chordata; class Lepidosauria; order Squamata; family Lacertidae; genus Lacerta; species Lacerta viridis. The sequence goes on from OFHU01004443.1 coordinate 181,670, forward strand.
GAAAGGGTGCTGTAGACTTGCGGATGACTTTAAGCTGAGACCGATAGCAAACACCATAGAAAACAGATTCAAATCTGGAATCCTAGGCAGGCCAACAAGGTGAAAATCAACATACACAGATGTATTGAACTTCATTGCAAAGCTGAGCAGAAACAAAAGATGGAGGCCTGGCTCATGTGAAAAGGATCCAGGGGTCATGACTGGCTGGCAAACTGAACACGAGCCAGCAGTGTGATGCATCTGCTAAAAAAACTAATGCGATCTTAAAAAGGTAAAGGACCCCTGACAGTTAAGTCCAGTCGCAGATGACTCTGGGGTTGCGGTGCTCATCTCGCTTTACAGGCCGAGGGAGCCGGCATTTGTCTGCAGACAGTTTTTCCGGGTCATGTGGCTAGCATGACTAAGTCGCTTCTGGCAAAACCAGGAGCAGTACCTATTTATCTACTTGCACTGGTGTGCTTTCGAACTGCTAGATTGGCAGGAACTGGGACCGAGCAACGGAGCTCACCCTGTTGTGGGGATTCGAACCACCGACCTGATCAGCAAGCCCAAGAGTTTCAGTGGTTTATACCACAGCACCACCCACGTCCCTGCAATCTTATCTTAGGCCACATTAAAAGAAACATCATCACAGAAAGTAATACTGCCAGTCTATTCTGTGCTGGTCAAAACTTATCTGGAATGTCACACCCAGTTCCGGCACATTTTAAGCATTCTGTATTTCTGTCATTCACTTTTATCTGTGTACTGCTGTGCAAGACTCAGGGAAATAAGTATTGAGAGACAGTGTGAAGTAGTGGTTAGAGTGTTGGTCTGGGATCTAGGAGACCAGAATTCAGATACCCCAGTCAGCCACGAAGCTCACGGGATTACCTGTTTATTTCAACAATTTGTAAACCACTTCATCCCAGTCGTCTGTAAGCAGTGTTTAAGAGATCCAACACAGTAAGACTAAAAGATAATGTGTTACAACTGTAAAATCACAAAGTTCAATTATAAAGCCTGCAAGGTGGTTGTGTAGAGAATTTGGGAGGAGGAAAATCATGCAGACCACCTTGCGCTCTTTGGAGGAAAGATGGCGGGGGGATGTAAAATTTATTAGTTAGTTTATACTTTTCTTTTTTTAAAAGCAAGACTTTTGTAGGAGAATGTCTAAAAGGAATCTGCCCTAAGTCGCAGTACGTTGTACAGATTTGGATTCAAACAACGGGTTTAGAAGATCCCTGTCCATAAGTTAGAATCACCGGGCTGGAAATGAGTAGAGATGCTCTGCAGAAAACCTCAGAAAGGTTTTGTTATTTAGTCGTGTCTGACTCTTCGTGACTGTATGGACCAGAGCACGCCAGGCACTCCTGTTTTCCTCTGCCTCCCGCAGTTTGGCCAAACTCATGCTAAGTCGCTTCGAAGAACACTGTCCAACCATCTCATCCTCTGTTGTCCCCTTCTCCTTGTGCCCTCCATCTTTCCCAACATCAGGGTCTTTCCCAGGGAGTCTTCTCTTCTCATGAGGTGGCCAAAGTATTGGAGCCTCAGCTTCAGGATCTGTCCTTCCAGTGAGCACTCAGGGCTGATTTCCTTCAGAATGGATAGGTTTGATCTTCTTGCAGTCCATGGGACTCTCAAGAGTCTCCTCCAGCACCATAATTCAAAAGCATCAATTCTTCGGCAATCAGCCTTCTTTATGGTCCAGCTCTCACTTCCATACATCACTACTGGGAAAACCATAGCTTTAACTATACGGACCTTTGTCGGCAAGGTGATGTCTCTGCTTTTTAAGATGCTGTCTAGGTTTGTCATTGCTTTTTCCCCAAGAAGCAAGCATCTTTTAATTTTGTGACTGCTGTCACCATCTGCAGTGATCATGGAACCCAAGAAAGTAAAATCTCTCACTGGACTGCAAAAAGGTTGCTGGACTGCAAAAAGAGTTGCCAACCTGCTTACAGTGCTCGCTCATAGCCTAAAAGGAAGAGAAGGCTTCAAAATATCTTCCTCTTGAACACCCAGAGCACCACAGGCAGCTAAGCAAAACTATTTGCCACCCTAAGGTAGTTCCTTCCTCTCTCTCATCCTCTGACTCACTCCTACAAAGCACACAGCGCAAGTAGAGAGCGCAGAACCTTGGCGCTTCAAGATCGCACAGCTCTAGATAACTCAAGCAAGTGAGCCAATTCATATGGACAAGAGATGATCGTGGGTTTGGGGGTGGGGGAAAGGAATGGCTGTTTTCTTTGTGTGTCTTCACCATGCTGTAAAATTCCTTTTCCAGGTTCAACGGACTGCATTTGCTATTCAACGGTTGGCATCAACGATCCAGTAACTTCAGCCTTGCATATCATTGTGGGTAAGTCCCCGCCTACAGATTTTGTGCCCTTAGTGGCATTTCCAGGGGCACGTCCACCAATTTTACACTGTTTCTGTATTTTCCGGTTATGTGTTTTCCCCTCCCAGACTGGGTGCACACCAGAGACCATTTCACTGGTGCCGTGATGGCACGAATACCTGTTATGTAATATTGCTCTGTCACAGAGAAGCGTTGTTCATAAAATTAACAGTTATTAGTTAATGCTGTTTCTGGCACCTGCACTCTGTGGGGTGTCCTGCCTTAATGTGTTGGTCAATGCAGAAACTTTTTCGGCATAGCTGTTAGCTATAATTTTAACTTTCCCATGCCTGGTGTTCATATGGCGGCAGGTGGCAGGCTGAGTGTGGTTTGCCCTCAAATGGCCGAATTAGTTCCATGGAGGAGTTGTTCTCCACTGCTCTCACAGACCCGAAGTGTCGTGCAGCCAACACTCTCTTTATCTCTCAGTTCAGTGCTGGATTTGGGGACGCGGGTGGCGCTGTGGTCTAAACCACTGAGCCTCTTGGGCTTGCGAATCATAAGGTCGGCGGTTCGATTCCTGTAATCTCCCGTTGCTCTGTCCCAGCTTCTGCCAACCTAGCAGTTCGAAAGCATACCAGCGCAAGTAAATAAATAGGTACCGCAGTGGCGGGAAGGTAAACGGCGTTTCCATGCGCTCTGGCTCCCGTCACGGTGCTCCATGCGCCAGAAGCGGTTTAGTCCTGCTGGCCACATGACCCGGAAAATCTGGCTGCAGACAAACGCCGGCTCCCTCAGCCTGAAAGTGCGATGAGCGCCGCAACCCCATAGTTGAATTTGACTGAACTTAACCATCCAGGGGTCCTTTACCTTTACCTTTTGCCTCAGTGCTGGATTTGTAGACCAACGCAATTGCAGCCTCCCTTATAATCCGAATTGTCTCTTGTCAACAGGAGACACTCAGCCCCTTGATGTCTCTTCAGTGCATCACCACAACACGTTACTGAAATATTTTGTCTCCCTCTTGGGGTACGGTTTTTATGGCGATATATTAAAAGACAGCGAGGGGAAACGCTGGATGGGACCCGTCAGATACGACCTATCAGGTAACGTTTCGTATTTCGTTCTCCGTCCTTCCGTATGAACCTGCGGAGAACCAAGTTGCCAATAAAACCCGCATTTTTCTCCAAGGACAACCGTTACGGAGCCAGCCTTGTTATAAGAAGGCTGTGAATGTTACCAGCCTGCAAAAATGTTTACGGGCCTCCTGAGGGCTGGCAAAAGAAAGGCAGAGGGTTTCACCCGTCTGTTAGCAGCCCACTTATGGGCACGGGGGCTCCAACCTCATGGGAGACAGAAGGCACCACCCTTCCTCCGCCAACCTCTGCAGGCGGTGCCATCACCTCCTAAAGCTGCCGGGCTAATGCTTAAATATACAACTGCATATGAGGCGAAGGGTGGGAGAAGGAAGCAACAAGCTTGGGGTGTCAAAAACCAACAAGAAGATGGCAAAGCGAGGGTCTCCGTGCAGTTATGCAAGAGAATTGGCAGCAAAAAGGGCCTTTACTTCTCGCCCGAAGTTTGGCATTACCCTCGCCGGTTCTGGAAGGATCCTTTGGAAAAGTCCCTTACGACCAGAGAAATAGGAAATAGAAATAGGAAGCCCCGAACATTTATTTTTTAGATGCCCCGTTTATGACGAGGTATGCAGAGACACCATTGCCCCCCTACTGGAGAGGCTTGCTGACCTCCTGGATAAGCCTAAACTAAATGCCCTCCTTTTAGGCAAAGATCAAAAGACGACCAGATTCTGCGGAACAAATTAGTCTGCGGGGAAAATAGTTGAAGTGAGCCCCCAGGGCGATAGGGTCAATCCGTATGGTATCTCAAATTTTAAACTTTTACAGGTGAAACTCGAAAAATTAGAATATCGTGGAAAAGTCCATTTATTTATGTAAGCAATTGTTTTCATTAGCTACTGGAGTTTAATATATGAGATAGACTCATGACATGCAAAGCGAGATATGTCAAGCCTTTATTTGTTATAATTGTGATGATTATGGCGTACAGCTGATGAAAACCCCAAAGTTGAAATTGTTAATTTGGGGTTCTCATCAGCTGTACGCCATAATCATCACAATTATAACAAATAAAGGCTTGACATATCTCGCTTTGCATGTCATGAGTCTATCTCATATATTAGTTTCACCTTTTAAGTTGAATTACTGAAAGAAATGAACCTTTCCACGATATTCTAATTTTTCGAGTTTCACCTGTAGGTTCTCACGTGTCTGTTTCACTTAATTTCAAGTCTTAAGCTGTTTGCTGTATATTGTTTTAAATGCATATTTTACTTTTGTCAAAGCTGTCCTAGATGTGCCTTTTGAGCTGGTTTATAACGGTAATAAACAAACGAATGAATGAATGAAGGATTTGGCAGAACGGACAGAAATAATTTGTGTTGATTTATAAGACATCATCGTTTCTTAATTCTCCCCTTCCTCCAGGCTTCAAGACCTTTCTCTCTCATCATTACTACGAGGGAACAATATCCCTTCTACCAGCATCACACGCCGTGGGGTCTCCGAGAGATAAGAAGCACTGCAGAAGTGGGTAGGCTAAACTACATTGCACTTGGGTGTTCTTGTTTTTAGCACATATGGCTCCCAGGTCACTGCCCTGAGTTGTCAGGATGCTGTCAGTGGCTCCCAGCTGGTTGCCCGAGAAAGTACAGTGGCACTTTGGTTCTCAAACTTCATCCGTTCCGGAAGTCCGTTCCAAAACCAAAGCGCTCCAAAACCAAGGCGCGCTTTCCCATAGAAAGTAATGCAAAATGGATTAATCCGTTCCAGACTTTTAAAAACAACCCCTAAAACAGCAATTTAACATGAATTTTACTATCTAACGAGAGCACTGAGCCATAAAATGAAAGCAATAAACAGCGTACAGTAGTACCTCAGGTTACATACGCTTCAGGTTACATACTCCGCTAACCCAGAAATAACGCTTCAGGTTAAGAACTTTGCTTCAGGATAAGAACAGAAATTGTGCTCTGGCAGGCAGCGGGAGGCCCCATTAGCTAAAGTGGTGCTTCAGGTTAAGAACAGTTTCAGGTTAAGAACGGACCTCCAGAATGAATTACTGTATATTCTGGCGTATAAGACTACTTTTTAATCCAGGAAAATCTTCTCAAAAGTCGGGGGTCGTCTTATACGCCAGGTGGAGAATCTGCGGTCGAGTATATCTCAAACTCTATATTTTAACTGGAAAAGTTGGGGGTCGTCTTATCCGCCCAGTCGTCTTATACGCCGGAAAATACGGTAAGTTCTTAACCCGAGGTACCACTGTACTGAAGTCACACAATCAATCAGTCAGTAGCTGAACTGGGTTCCACACATTCACAAAAACGCAAAATAAATAGCAAAAACAGACAGATCTCAGTGTAACACTCAAAACGGAAGCACCGCACTCAAAACGGAGCATGTTTGGCTTCCAAAAAAAAGTTCACAAACTGGAACACTTCTGGGTTTGCAGTGTTTGGGTTCCAAGTTGTTTGAGAACCAAGGTACCATTGTATAAAGACAAGGAAAGGTTTCTTACCGTCCTTTTATATTTCATTCTTTACAGAGAGAGGCTATAGAACCCAGCCTCTTGGACAAGCATCCCCAAACTCAGCCCTCCAGATGTTTTGGGACTACAGTTCCCATCATCCCTGACCACTGGTCCTGTTAGCTAGGGATGGATGGGAGTTGTAGTCCCAAAGCATCTGGAGGGCCGAGGTCAAGGATGCCTGCTCTTGGATAATGGCGTTGTCCCGAGTGAATCTCCACCCCGCCTCCATCTCTCCCACTTCCTCATTCATCTCTCCTACGGGTGCCCTCTGTCTTTGAGCTCTTTGCTCTCCTACTTTTAAGGCTTGCCAGGTTCTGGGAGATGGAGGGTCCGGAACGTTTTCTAATGACACCGTGTCAGCCGTGTGTTGTTCCGGCTCTCCCATGATTTCCCAGCTTTCCCCCTCATCTGCCGCTGAGCTGCGACCTCCCTCCAACCCATGATTGCATGCACAACGCTGATGCTCGCACCAGCCAGAGCAGAAGGTGAAGAGGGAGGGAAGAAAAAACGTCTTTTTTTCTATGCCTGCTCCTGCAGCAAAGATGCCTGGGATCGTTGCTGTCACATGATGGTAGCAGAGCTCGCTCAGGATCCAGAAGATCTCTTGCCGGCCGGCAGCCCAGCTCCACCCTTTTCTCATCGAAACTCCCTGTTGGGATGCGTTTTGTGTTTTTTGCAGGCTACTGCTGGCAGTAGACACTGCCCACAGCAGGAGCAGGAACATTGGGGTGCAGTAGCGTAGTGTTCCCCAACCTTGGGCCTCCAGCTGTTTTTGGCCTACAACTCCCATCATCCCTGATCACTGGCCTTGCTAGCTAGGGGTGATGGGAGTTGTAGTCCATAAACAGCTGGAGGCCCAAGGTTGGGGAACGCTGCACTAGCGGACCTCAGGCACGGTTGGTACACCCTGATGTCGTCCAAATGCCCCTCTAGCACAACGGATCATTTTCTGTGTCAGTTCACTGTGAAAGTCAGCAAGAAAAAATAAAGTAACGAGAGTCAACAGCTTGATTTAACTCTTCAGAACTGGCAGTGCTTTGACTGCCTACTCGTTTTTGCTTTTACTTTTTTAAAGAAACATTAAGAAAAACAATTCGAGAACACTGTCCAACCATCTCATCCTCTGTCGTCCCCTTCTCCTTGTGCCCTCCATAAGTCCAGAAAAACAATAGCCATCCATTATAGCATTGCAGGGCTTCAGCTGAGAAATTTTGAAGCACGTGACAACTATAAATTTGCTTGTTTGCTCCCCAACAAAATCTCAAATATTTGGAAAACGTAGCTTCAGAACTCGAGATAACTCTGGCGCAGAATTCACAGGCGCTGCTCCAGAGGTTAGCTTGCTTCTCATTTAAATGACATGTAAAATGTTGCTTACAACACAGCCTGACATACTGCAGACAATCTGGCTAAACGAATGAAACATTAATGCCCGGTTCAGACCGCAGAGGGGGGAAAAAACAAGGCTCGCTCTTCTTCTCCAGGTGCCGCGTTTGCAAGCAGAGTAAACAACAGCTGGAGATAGAGCAGAAGAAGAATGGGGGAGAGATTAAAGGTAATTTTATACTATATGGAAGACCAGACCTGGATGGTTAGCAGACTTGTTCATTTTGGCCTCTTAATGCGCCGGGTGGTGCAAGGGCAAATTTGGATGACTGGAGAAATTGAATTAAACCAGAAGCCCAGAAGAGACTCAGATGGGTTTCAGACCAGGTAGGCTTTCGTCAAAATGATGCTTTTTTGCTTGTCATCATTCATGGATCGTTCGGTATGAATGATGAGGGTTGTGATGGAAATTACAGGGCCCTGCAAACGAATTCTGCATTTCATATGTGAGTGCTTTCGTATCTTCCTGTTTGCACATCTCCACTGAAGTGTCTTAACTTAGAATGGGTTGGACTTGCTTCTGAGTAGGCATGCCTAGGATGCCAGTTGTAGTTGTTTGAACGTAGTTCCTATTGAAATTGAGGACTGAAGTCATGACTAACTTGCTCCATTAGTTTTTATAGGACCAAATTGCAGATTATTATTATTAATATTATTATTATTAATTGAATTTATATACTGCCCTATACCCAGAGGTCTCAGGGCAGTTCACAGATAAGATCAACATAAAAACCACAATATATAATCAAAATACAAACAACAACCCAATAACCCCCCCCCAAAAAAGAGCCACATTTTAAAAGGGCATAGGATGTCAATCAGATCAACCAAAGGCCTGGTTAAAAAGGAACGTTTTTGCCTGGCGCCTAAAGGTGTATAATGAAGGCGCCAGGTGAACTTCCCTGGGGAGAGCATTCCACAGATGGGGAGCCACTGCAGAGAAGGCCCTGTTCTCGTGTTGCCACCCTCCGACCTCTCTAGGAAGGAGGCACACGAAGGAGGGCCTCAGAAGATGATCTCAGGGTCTGGGTAGGTTCATATGGAAAGAGGCAGTCCTTGAGGTATTGTGGTCCTGAGCCGTTTAAGGCTTTATAGGTCAAAACCAGCACTTTGAATTGGGCCCGGAAACTAATTGGTAGCCAGTGCAGTCGGACCAGGATTGGTGTAATATGCTCAAACCGTCTTGCTCCGGTGAGCAACCTGGCCGCTGAATTCTGCACCAGCTGAAGTTTCTGAACCATCTTCAGAGGCAGCCCTACGTATAACGCATTGCAGTAATCTAACCTTGAGGTTCCCAGAGCATAGACAACAGTAGTTAGCCTATCCCTGTCCAGATAGGGGCGTAGCTGGGCCACCAGCCGAAGCTGATGGAAGGCACTCCAGGCCACTGAGGCTTCCTGAGCCTCGAGCCGAGCGACAGCAAGGGATCCAGGAGTGCTCCTAAGCTACGAACCTGCTCCTTCAGAGGAAGTGTAACCCCATCAAGAACAGGCAAGCTCCCATCCATCCAGGCTGAGGAACCACCCACTAACAGTGCCTCAATCTTATCTGGATTGAGCTTAAGTTTGTGGGCTCTCATCCAGTCCGTTACCGAGGCATCCAGCTTAGTCTGGATGCAACCCAACATGTCCATTTTAAAGACATACTAGATGAGGATACCCACAACCCCTGTTGTTCTAGCATCATAAAACCGACTTTGGCAGTGCCTTCTGTTTTCAAGTAGAGTTGCCCATATATATATATTTTTTACAATGCAGAAACACTTATTGCTCTGCCATCTCTTGCCTCTGGCCCCGTAACTTTTCTTCTAGAGCAATTCAGTCTATAGGTAGCAAGAGCGAATCAGGTGCCTACAGCTATAAAAGTGCTATAAAAAGCATTCTGATTCCTGCACATCAAAACCCCGTTGAAGATACAAGTCAACACACTGACTCTTGTCTGACCTCACCTGCCGGTTAGTCTGCAGCCCTGTTCCCCAGGACAAATATGCACAGCAGGTTGGCCTTGTGGACAACCGGTATTTGAGAATGTGCAGTGTTTTTAACTTGGATATCTTGCTGACGAAAGAACGTGTCATAAAATGTGCCATGGTTTATTACTGCACGCGTAAGAGAATCGGCGATGCCATAAGACACCTTTAGAAATCCAGATCGTGGCCCAATCATCGTGTTTGTTCCTCCATCCCACTGCCTCTATGCTGGATGTCAGGAAATCCCCCTCCCCGCGAGTGGTAGCATCCCAGGAACGTCTGCAGTATAGGGAACCCCCTGTGCATTTTCATGGCTCGTCCTCCCCCTCCTCTGCCGGGAGCTACCATTCCTCCAGTGGGGAGGGGGAGTCGGAAGCAGGAAGGCGGTGCAGGGGCTCTGACAGGATCGCAGAGCCTCAGCATCATGGGAGATCGCTGGGAATGGGGTCAGGTTCCCACGCTCTTGAGGGACAGACAGGAAGGACGTGGGAGAGGGAGGAGAGGGTTCAGAATCCCGCGGCTTTTTTGCTGGAAGAAGAACAGGAAGAAGTCATTCCTGGACTCTGGTTAGTTAGGAGATGGACGTTGAAACTTTTGTTGCATTGTGTATAGTTTGCACAATAAAGAACTTAGTTTAGAAGTTCTGCGTTTGGCTGATCCTTCATGAGCAACCACTGAACGCCCTTACACTAAATATACCTGTTTGCATTTTTAAGGGGATGACGAAGGAGAATGGAAAGTCATCCGAGGAAAGTTTCTGGCCATCAACACCGCAAATATAAGTTGTGCCTGCCCACGGAGCCCGAAAGGCCTTTCACCAGCTGCTCACTTGGCAGACGGCTCTGCAGACCTCATTCTGGTTCGCAAATGCTCCCGATTCAATTTCCTAAGGTACCTCATCAGGCACACGAACCGGGACGACCAGGTGTGTATCTGCTGTGGTGGATTGAAAGGGTTGAAACGGGGGGAGACGTTCGATGCCGATCCATGCTCTCATTGCGAAAACACAAATGTAGATTGGGCATAATTTGAAAGAAGCTCTGATAGCAGCCTACAGGTTGTTGTTGTTGTTGTTTTTGTTGTTTTGCCGGGTTGGGGAGGAGAAACACCAACGATTTTGATGCCTAAGGCGTTAAAACTCTTTCCGGCAAAAGTGGAGCTGCCAGCTGCTCGCCTGAATTGGTTTTCTGCGCCGCTAATTGGTCTGTGGCAAGGGGGAAAGTTTGGCAGGTGGAAGTTCTTGTACTGCGTTAGGAATCTCAAAAGTAGTGACTGTGGGAGCTGAGTGCTTTATTGATATTGACTGCACTGTTGCAGAAGCTGGCCAGAGGAGAGAACTGGCCAGATTCCCACTGCTGTATGAAATCGACCTTTCCCAGCAAGAAGCAAGCGGCCAAAGGGTTCACGGGTCCTACCTGGCCCAGCACAGCAGTGGTGAGGAAGCTGTGGTCCTTTGTATGTTGTCGGGTTGTTGGCCGTGGTAGCTGGAGTCTTGATGGGAGGCAGAAGTCCAGCATCTGGCCTGAGCTGCTCATTTCTCAGATTCAGGTGCTTGAGTTTGCTGAGCAGCTTGACTGCCCAGCTGCTTGGCTCAGATCCCTGTCTGGACAGTACATGTTTGCTGCAGCTTCCCAGCCCTGACATTTCTTCTCTCCTTGCACTGATGCATATTGAACTACCTTGGGTTTCCCCGCCGCCGCCCCCACAGCCGACAAATGAGTTTCAGAATCCACACACACACTCCAAAAAAAAGATTATTATGTTTCCTCATTTTCAAAGGCCAAATTCAAAACTGGTTAATAACATCGAAGGAAGACAGTGTAAGGGTTCGTGGTGCTCCTCGCAAGTAAAAAGGCGGTGACTCAGGGTCTGTATATTTACAGCAGTTTATTATACAGATACGTACAAGGCAGAGCTCGAAATTCCATGACCGTCTTAGTCACTCTCAGATTTCCTCCGGCAAAGAAACTTGGGGACCCCAAGTCTCCTCCTTTCTTCCTTCTGTTTAAGCCCCCTACATAATTGGGGCGACGGAACTGCCATCTCCCCCTCTGTCCCTGACCAGCTCGGTCGGTGTCCGGCCCCAGGAGTGTCCGACAGCCCCTCCACAACTGAGCTCTCTTCCTGCCTATTGCTTCCACAAGATGTCTCCGGGGTCCTCGGGCGGTGTTGGGTACTCTCAGCATCAAGGGTCCCTCCCTCCACCTCAGGCTGCTCTCTGCTGCCTCTGGAGGTTCCCCTGACAGACAGCTACTTACAAACAAGGGAGTTATTTGTTTCTCCCATGCTCTGTACTTTATGCATGATATATACTCCTTGGGGCAGGAGCCTGTTCTTGTTTTACTTAGCGTAAATCTGCAAAGTGCCACAACCATTTATGTCGTTCTATAAATAATGATCTCTGCTCCCAGCGTACCATTAGGCTCCAAGAAACAGAACTCTCCACCCCACCCCACCCCAGAGCTGTACAATTGAAGGGATGGGTCTGTTGATTTGATTTTTATTTGGTTTATTATATATCCCAAAGAAAGTCAATTCACAATGTTAAGAAAAGAAGCAGTTTATAATGAATAATTTTTTTAACTTTTATTTTTTATTTTTTGTAGTTTGTTTGTAATAGTTTTTATTTTTTAATTTTTATACAGTGGTACCTCGACTTACGAGCAACTCGACTTCCACATTTTTCGACTTCCGAATGACCTCCGGAAGCGAAAAAATGGCCGCCACTTCCGAAATGTTCGAGTTACAAAGGGGAAGCGGCGGCACGATACCTCGACTTAAGAGGTTTTCAATGCGGTTTTTTCGACTTGCGAAGTTTTTTTCCGTTCCGAGATGGCGGCTTCGACTTGCGAAGATTTCGACTTACGAAGGCGCCTTCGGAACGGATTAACTTTGTAAGTCGAGGTACCACTGTACTTTGTTTGTAATTGTTGTATTTGTTTGTTGTACGTATTTTGTTGATGTTTTGAAAAAGTGTGTATATATATATATATATATCCCAAAGCAATTTACAGACATCAGATAACAATAACAGAAAATCACAGATAATGGTAAAGGATTCCTGGATGGTTAAGTCCAGTCAAAGGTGACTATGGGGTTGCGGCGCTCATCTCGATTTCAGGCCGAGGGAGCCGGCGTTTGTCCACAGACAGCTTTCCGGGTCATGTGGCCAGCATGAGTAAACCGCTTCTGGTTCAACAGGACACCGTGATGGAAGCCAGAGCACATGGAAACGCTGTTTAACCTTCCCGAACATCACAAACGCAGTATAAATCATACAGAGCAATCAACAATTCACCAGAAAAACAATTACAATATATAAAACACTATTAACAAAGCAGCAACTAAAAAAATATAAGCTGAGCATCCCAATTGCAGCAGAAGTCATATTATATGATTCACAAACCAATACAGCATTTATAGGGACGTGGGTGGCACTGTGGTCTAAACTACTGAGCCTCTTGGGCTTGCCGATCGGAAGGTCGGCAGTTGGAATTTGCATGACGGCGGTGAGCTCCCATTCCTCTGTCCCAGCTCCTGCCAACCTAGCAGTTAGAAAGCACACCAGTGCAAGAAGATAAATAGGTACCACTGGCAGGAAGGTATACGGCGTTTACGTGCACTCTGCTTTCTGTCACGGTGTTTCATTGCACCAGAAGCGGTTTGGTCATGCTGGCCACATGACCTGGAAAGCTGTCTGCGGATGAACGCCAGCTCCCTCGGCCTGAAAGCGAGATGAACGGTGCAACCCCAGAGTCACCTTTAACTGGAGCGAACCATCCAGGGATCCTTTACCTTTACCTTTTACCTTACAGCATTTATAAACTATGGAACAATATAAAATATTGTATGGAAAAATAAACTAAGCCCTGCAAAGTTCCTGCGCGCAGTCTCCACAGATAGACACAGACATGATCCTCAGTGGCAGAGCGCAACCTCCACTTTCACCAGCAAGTGGGTGGCAGCAACATCCCTTTTTAACTTTCTAAAGGCAGCTCCAGGTCTGCAGGAAAGGAGGCAGTATGTTCCTACCCCACTGCCAAGTCCAAAGCTGGGTTAGAAATTTGGAGAAGGGTTTGCCAGATGGGAGGAAAGATCCCCTCACTTCCTTCTCAGTGTAGGTAGGTCATATTTGGATTGGCAGTGAGGACAGCAGATCAGGACCAAGCTTTGAAAAATGTTAGCTCAACCTGCCTAGCATCTCTTCATGCTGGAAATGTTTCTATTCCATCCGTCTTCTGCAGACAATTCTTTCCACCACAGTCTGCTGGTTTCCGATGTTAACTTTTCCATATGGTTTTCTTTCTAATTGTGTGTACACTCCTGATATTCTTTTAAAATAAATGGTGGGATATGAATATTTTGTTAGGAATTAAATTTGATTCATTTCGTACATTGTAGTTGAGAATGGGGGAAGGTGCATCTATTGAATATCAAGGAATAAAAGTTCTCAGCGGCTCTTCCTGAGCATGTAATAGGAGCCACTCAAATACCATTCTAGGAAGTGACTGATCCGAAGGTCTTGAGGAAACAGCTATTCATTTTGCAATGTGCATTCCGTTAACATTGCAGAGGGTCACTCTCTTTCCTGGATAGTGTGGGCAAGTCTCAGTATTTCACACTCAGTTTTCCACCTGTAAAATGGGAATAATTCTGACCTGCCTTATAGGATTTTTGAGGAGGACCCAGATCCAAGTTTGTTTGTAAATGACTAGCCAGGTGTCATTAGTGACATCCAGCTGGTTCAACGTGCCCCAGGTGAACACAGATGGATAATAATAATAATAATAATAATAATAATAATAATTATTTCTTCCCCACCACCTGGGCAGCTTCCAACAAAAGATTAAAAATACATTAAAACATCAGTCATTAAAAACTTCCCTAAACAGGGCTGCCTTCAGATGTCTTCTAAATGTCATATAGTTGTTTATTTCTTTGACATCTGATGGGAGGGCATTCCACAGGGCAGGCGCCACTGCCGAGAAGGCGCTCTGCTTGGTTTGGACTTCGAAGAAGAAGAAGAGTTTGGACTTGATATCCCGCCTTTCACTCCCTTTAAGGAGTCTCAAAGCGGCTAACAATTCTCCTTTCCCTTCCTCCCCCACAACAAACACTCTGTGAGGTGAGTGGGGCTGAGAGACTTCAGAGAAGTGTGACTAGCCCAAGGTCACCCAGCAGCTGCATGTGGAGGAGCGGAGAAGCGAACCCGGTTCACCAGATTACGAGTCCACCGCCCTTAACCACTACACCACACTGGCTCTTAACCCCTACACCACACTTTGTTTCTCGCAGTAAGGGAACCGCCACTCGACCTCAGTGTCCTGGTTGCACAATGGGGGTGAGCAGAATTGTCACAATCCAATGCAGATTTAGATGTGTCGAAGCCATTTGAAATCTGTGACCCACATCTTTCTTTATACTGAACTCTGGCTTGCTTTGAGTGTGCAAAAGCAAGAACTAACAGAAGCGGTTTGCTGAGTTTTTAAGTCAATAAACGCAACAGATTGCCTCTTCTCACTTCTCTGCAGTTTGACTTCAGCTTTGTGGAGGTTTATCGGATCAAGAAGTTTCTGTTCACATCGAAACATTTAGAGGATGGCGACTTCAATGCCGAGAAAATGCAGAAGAATCGCTTTGGCCATTTCTGCAGAGACCACCCTGCTTGCTGCTGCGTTCCTCCCAGCAGCACATGGAACTGCGACGGAGAGACGTTGGATTGTTCAACCATTGAAGTCATGTGAGCATCTCCCTTTCCGAAAAAAAAGGATCTGTGCTTTTAAAGATGCAACAGTTTCACTCGCTCCTTAATTGATGGGAGCTGCAAAAAATGGTCTCCACAGCAGATATAAATCTGTTATTTGGCGTGCACACAAAGCCATACACCCAATTTTGAAAATGAGAGGTCATAACATGCTTGAATTTTCAGACCTACCTCCGTGCTGAATAGCAACTTCTGGTGTCTGGAGGAAGGCAGAGTTGCAGTTCATTGGTACCACAGTGAAGGAAGAGGAAGTTAAAGCTCACTTCTCACAGTCTTTATCATGGGTAGGCAACCTAAGGCCCGTGGGCAGGATGTGGCCCAATTGCCTTCTCAATCTGGCCCGCGGACGGTCCGGGAATCAGCGTGTTTTTACATGAGTAGAATGTGTCCTTTTATTTAAAATGCATCTCTGGGTTATTTGTGGGGCCTGCCTGGTGTTTTTACATGAGTAGAATGTGTGCTTTTATTTAAAATGCACCTCTGAGTTATTTATGGGGCATAGGAATTCGTTCATTCTCCCCCCCCCCAATATAGTCCAGCCCAACACATGCTCTGAGGGACGGTGGACTGGCCCACGGCTGAAAAAGGTGGCTGAACCCTGGTCTTTATCCTCATTCAGAGGACCCAGCAGCTGCTTTTACCGTTTCAAAGCAGTACATGCATATTTAGCATCACATGTAGTTTGGCCCTATGTCTTGAGGAATATAAAGACTAGTCGAGTGGATGTTCAGTTAATGAGTCCTGACATGTGTTTGTGTGAACCAACCCCAAATTTGGCAAGACTGTGGCCAAAATATTTTGTTTTGTTAATATATCCTTTCGTATTTCTGCAGAAATCTGTTAGTGGTTTGCAATTCCCAACCAAAAGGGAACCAGTGGAAATAATATTATGCAACATTCCACATTCCAAACGGAACGATACTTGAGTCGTACCTTGGTTTTCGAACGGAATCCTTTCCGGAAGTTCGTTTGACTTCTGAAAACGTTCAGAATACCAAGGCACGGTTTCCGATTGGCTGTGGCAGCTTCCCGCACTCAATCGGAAGCCGTGTCAGACATTCAGCGTCCAAAAAATGTTCACAAACTGGAACACTCACTTCCAGCTTTGTTCGGGAGCCAAAACGTTCGAGTCACAAGGTGTTCGAGTACGACTGTACTAATAATTTGTTGTTGTTCAGTCGTTCAGTCGTGCCCGACTCTTCGTGACCCCATGGACCAGAGCATGCCAGGCACGCCTATCCTTCACTGCCTCTCGCAGTTTGGCCAAACTCATGTTAGTAGCATAATAATACCACATTTTAAGTAACATAATTAAATATTTCTGAAAAAAAACCCACAACTGCAATGCTCATTTATTCCCTGCCTCTCAACTAGGGAACACAAGCTCTTCACTACCAATATGAGAAGGCAACCATGACTTTCTCTGGGCTGCCATTGTGAACAACCCGTTCCCCTGGAATAGCAAAGGGGTTTGCTCCTCCTGATGACTGGTCTAGCTCACTGTTAATACATCTGCATTTATTCTGCACTTTCCTTCCCTCTTGCAGGGTCCACTGCCAACTCATGAAACTCTTTGCAAGAGGAGTAGAGAAGAACTCCCCACTCGAAGAAATTCAGAGGCAGCGCTGCTGAGCAAGTTAACTGAAGCCCGTTCTCCATAAAACAAAACGAAAATCAAGCCTCGGAAGGCAACCGCCTGGACAAACAAGCGCCTCAGGCACGTCAATAAACGTTTGAAAGCCGAAGACGGTTTTGTGGTAAAGAATCAATTTTGGTAATATGACTTCTCTGCAAATGCCTTCGAAGATTTTAGACTTAATGCACGTCAGGCTACTGTCTTGTGAAGAAATTGAGGCTGTGTACACATCGCCTCAAGCAGAGGCGCCAACTTGCGCCCAAGATTGAGGGGGCCCGGTGTGCTTGCGACATCATGCGTGCATGCGACATTGCATCGGCGGGAGGAGGCCGAGTGTGTAGCCCAACAGGGTGCAGCTTCAGTGACTGGCGGCTCCTCTGTTGTGGACAGGACGAGCCGGCCACTGAAGACGTGCACTCTCGGCTCCGTGCTTGACTTTCTTCGCCTTCCCATAGATATTTTTTGTGGGGTGAAGAAGCCTTGGCCCCGCAGAGTTGGCGCCAGGGACCTCAAACCAGCTCCCCCCGATTTGAAAACACAAGCCAAGGTTAAGCAGAGGTGCGTCCATTTCCGACAGCTGTTGCGCACCTGCCGGCAGCTTCCTCGACTAGGGGTTTGAGGGGGCTGCAGGTGTGGGGACTCAAACCAGGAAATGGGCGCCCCAAACCCCTCTCTGGTCTGCACAGCAAATGCAAATGTGACAGCGGGGACAAATGACCTCACTGCATTTTAAGCCGCTATGCGTACATAGACTTGAGTATTTGATACAGTGGAGCTTGTCGGAGGCCCCAGGGCAAGTGTATCTGGCCGGGGCCCCCTCTGCGTGGGCCTGGAGGGAGCAAATGGCCTGCATTTTCATGCTTTATTTTCACCCGTCCTCCTGTGACTGTGCTCCAATAACAACTAGGCACTGAGGCCTGCGGCAGTAATTCAGCCTTGTTAGCTTACTGCCCCCCTGGCACCACCATCACCACTCCAAAAATATCAAGACTACTAAGAGGCTGGTATCATGCATCTCCATGCTGGCCAGAAAGGCATAAGTCGTTTATTTTGTAGCAGGCATGAAAATACAGCATGCCGGCCACTTAGCAGGCTGGTGTTAAAGGGGAAAGGGATCCTTCTAGGACGTGGAAGGCGGACGGAGCGATCCATCCTCCCCTCTGCCAGACCACTGCATTTTCAAGCTAGCTATGTATGAAACAATTTCCCTTCCCTTGTACAGAAATCAAGTGGAAGAGCAGGGACCGTTCCTGCAGCAAGCTAACTCACTAGCATGGAGTTCCTTGTTGCTTATGGCTGCCAGGCAACACACCGGCTGCTGCCAGTTTAGTGAGCGCCCCCTTCTGGCCACAGCAGGATCCCCATCAACAGCACCAGCAGGTCTTCCCAGGGGCACAGCTGAGCTCTTGCAAGACCAGCTGCAGGCTGGCACAGCAATCTGCCTGCCTCCAACCCGGCCGCCCCAGATACGGCAGTGCCCCTGACGCTCCATAAAGTCCCGCTGGGCTGCCAGGGGGGAGCTAGGACTGTTAAGTGCAAAGTTGCATTAAATTCAATTGGGGGTGTTAGCAGTGACTTGGCCGGGGTTTTGCACCCCTGGTGCCCTTGTGCAAATAAGGTCCGTCTTAGGAGCTGCTTGAAACCAAACGCCGTGCGTGCGTTCGAAACGACCAGCTGAATTACGACTGCTTTGTAGCTGGGGTGTTGATTTAAAGACTCCCGGGTATCAAAGTTCTCAGGCCGTCACTCACTCCAATTTCTCTCCCCCCCAAATTATAACTGAAACCCTTGCAACTTATCAATGCAATTCAAACTCACACTCCTGGCTTCAAAGCAATAGGGTGTTGCGTAGAACACCTTTGCATTCAGAAACATACCGTGATTCCCTTCTGTACATCTCTTGGAGGGAAATTGTCTGAAAGGGTTGTATGGCCAGGCAGCTGTTCCTGGGAGATGCAGAAAAGAGACCAAGTGGAAGTAACCGGCACAAGACACCAGCAGATTGTAAAATGTGCTTTAAATGAAAACAAAATAGCTTGGGTCTTCATTTTCTTTCCATGAATGCAACAGAGTTCATGCACATAGGACATGGTTTTCCTTTCTCTGCAGCCCCTGGAGGCCGGGTCAGCCTTGGGATCGGTAGAGGATTTGGTGTAGTGGACTGCAGGTGGAAGGGAGAGTTGGCAGAAATGTGTCCCTCCTCTTACACGATCGGAGGAACAACTTAGCATCATGGCCAACGACTCCTTAGAATCATCAAATTCTAGAGTTGGAAAGGATCATCTACTGTTGCCTGCAGGTGCCCCATATGGGGATCGAACCTGCAACCTTGGCGTTGCCTTCACCACGCTCTAACCAACTGAGCTATCCAGACTCCTTGGTTGAAGCCAGTTTGCACAATCAGAAGAATCAAGTGAAGTAATCATTCTTTGATGTGGCTTGATTTTTTTTTTTAAAAAACTGCTTAGACCTATACTGAACCAAATTTGCTGGGTTTATTTTTAATGGTTTGGTTTTTGGACTGGTTCTGTAATTCATTACTGTCAAAGCGCTTCGGTATCCCAGTTAATGATTGGCAGCCTACAGATACTTTATATATATCAACCATTTCAGATCGCTGGTAGGTTAGCAGGAGGTCTTCAGTGTCCCGTGGGGAAGGGGGACGTGTTGGCAGGCTCTTGTGCTAAGGTGGGTCTGCACGACTTGCGAACCTTCCCAGCTGAACGCAACGCACCAGCCTTAGAATTGTAGAGTCAAAAGGTCCCAAGGCTCACCCAGCCCCAGCCCCAGCCCCTGCAATGCAGGGATCCTGCCCAGAGCCATTCCTGGGTGCGCTCATCCCACCAATCTTCTGCTTAACAACCAGTTGCATTGACCTATCGCACGACTGGGAGTTCAAGGGCAAACCATTGCGGGAAATCATCACTATTCCAAAGAACAGGTAATGTAGAGCAGGGTTGCCGCCACCCGTGGGCCAAGTTTGGAGCCCCCGCCAGGTGTCATTGGTGGCATCAGATGATGCACTCCTGCACCACACCTGATGCCATTTATGATGTAAGGAGGAGGGTTGGCTGGACGTGGCTTGGCCAAAGCGGTCTTGCAGGTCAAATGGGGTCAGGCCTGAAATGGTCCACAGGATAGAGCAGGGGCGGGCAACCTAAGGCCCGGGGGCCGGATGCGGCCCAATTGCCTTCTCAATCCGGCCAGCGGACAGTCCGGGAATCAGCGTGTTTTTGCATTAAGTAGAATTTGTTGTTTTATTTAAAAAGCATCTCTGGGTTATTTGTGGGGCCTGCCTGGTGTTTTTACATGAGTAGAATGTGTGCTTTTATTTAAAATGCATCTCTGGGTTATTTGTGGGGCCTGCCTGGTGTTTTTACATGAGTAGAATGTGTGCTTTTATTTAAAATGCATCTCTGGGTTATTTGTGGGGCATAGGAATTCGTTCATTTCCCCCCAAAAAAATATAGTCCGGCCCCCCCACAAGGTCTGAGGGACAGTGGACCGGCCCCCTGCTGAAAAAGTTTGCTGACCCCTAAGTTAGAGGATCCTCACTGCTGGTGCCGAATAAACGCAGCGTTGCAAAAGTGACTGCTGAGAATGAGAAAACCCAGCTCAGTCCCTGCAAGTTAGGCTAAAAAAAATTCAACATCTTGAGAATCAACCGTGTTGCTTCAAACTGCTGTATATCTGAGTAGCTTCATATGTTAACAAAAGCACAGCCCTCACTTAATGGGGTGCATTCCATGTTGGGAAGAGAGCTCTGTACCTGGAACTTGTGATCCTATGCATGCTTCCTTGGGAATAAGCCCCACTGGTTATGTTGTGGGTCGCTGCCTAGTGAATGAGCAAAGGGTGGGTTGGATCTGACTGTTTAAGACGGAGTCAAAAAAACTAGAATGTTGCAACATGACCATTGTTGATGGGGGACAACTCCTCCATGTTAGCTTGTGGGGTTTTGTTTTTTCTTTATATCAATCTTGCTGGTTTCAGGATTGAAAAGCAACGTTTTGTTCTTGAGTGCTGGAAAGAAACTCTTCTCAAAATAAACAGCTGTGTGGCAGACACTGTGTGTGCTTTTCTGTTTGGTGTTTAAGTTTTTCTATTGAGGTGATGGACAGCCTTTTCCCAGAATTCTCTCCCAGCCCAGTGATGTTGTTGTTGCTGTTGTTATATTCCAAACCTTAAGAAAAGTGGAGGGGGGAACCAAACATTATAAAGAACAAATACTTACTACCATTCCAAAAATGAACACAAAAGCCAAATGACAGTGGAGACACACTTGACCAAAAGAAGAAGGAAAGAAACGGAGATTGCATCACAAATAATTGATGTATTTCCGTAAGTTAACGCAAAAAACAGAGTGATATTAAAAAATTAGGTTTTATAACTAAAAGTTTCTAGAGTTTGTCTAATGTTTTGATTCATATAAAATTTTCTCATATTGCTCAGACATTATTATGTTGAGATTTGTTATTCAGTATTTTATGAACTTATACAGTTCTTTGAGCATTTAGTGCACATTCCCATAACCTTTTATCATACATGATATTATGTATATGCGTCCTGTGTCAAACAGCTAAGACCAATTCCTTCATGGATGGGAATTTCCTTTTCCCAGCGCTTAGCAACTAATATATGGTAAAAGGTAAAGGGACCCCTGACCATTAGGTCCAGTCGTGTCCGACTCTGGGGTTGCAGGTGCTCATCTCGCTTTATTGGCCGAGGGAGCCGGCGTACAGCTTCCGGGTCATGTGGCCAGCATGACTAAGCCACTTCTGGTGAACCAGAGCAGCGCACGGAAACAGCCGTTTACCTTCCTGCCAGAGTGGTACCTATTTATCTACTTGCACTTTGACATGCTTTCGAACTGCTAGGTGGGCAGGAGCTGGGACCGAGCAACAGGAACTCACCCCATCGCAGGGATTCGAATCGCTGACCTTCTGATCAGCAAGCTCTGTGGTTTAACCCACAGTGCCACCTGGGTCCTTAACCTATATGAGTTGCTACCAAATCATTTCTCAATATCTTTGGGATTATTATTTTGCCCAGTCCAAAAGAGAGGAAAAAACAAACCCCAGAGGTTCTAATTTTAATTTGGAAGTGTGGATTCCTTCATTTATTTTATTGATTTAGATATCGTCCCAAAGTTTCTCTTTATATTTACATTCCCACCAAATGTGTCCAAAACTCTTGTCCAATGGAATGGTGCACTGTGACTGTTGCATTCTCTCCTATTTCAGATAGATGATAGATAGATAGATAGATAGATAGATAGATAGATAGATAGATAGATAGATAGATAGATGATAGATAGATAGATAGATAGATAGATAGATAGATAGATAGATAGATAGATAGATAGATAGATAGATAGATGATAGATAGATAGATAGATAGATAGATAGATAGATAGATAGATAGATAGATAGATAGATAGATAGATAGATAGATAGATAGATAGATAGATAGGTAGGTAGGTAGGTAGGTAGGTAGGTAGGTAGGTAGTAGATAGATGATAGATAGATGATGATAGATAGATAGATAGATAGATAGATAGATAGATACTGTAGATGATAGATAGATAGATAGACAGACAGACAGACATGTATATGGTCGAATGCAGCTTTGGCACACAGCATGTGGCTCCTCTTTCCACACTGGAAATAAACTGTAAATAAACAATCTTTATTTAAATACAGTACCGTGTGAAGTATACGACTCTCAGCCCATTTGCTAGTTTTTTCTGTTTATGTCTACTCAATAACGAACGTAAAGGTTTTAAGCATTGTCTAGGAACTGAAAGGATTCAAATCAGAAGAAAAATGCATAAACATCCATAATTTTGGAGTCTGCAGTGTGGAATGATTTGAAGGCGTTGAAAGACTCGGCCTCAGCCAGCAAAGTAGATTATAATTTCTACAGGGTGTACAAAACCTGCAGTACTTCGAGGTTCGCAAGTCAGCACTTTACAATTTTAGAGGAACATACGTTTTTGATTCATTAGACGTAGCAAGATATAATTTCTGGCGCCTGTATGTATGTATGTATGTGTGGGGAAACCCTCAAATTTACACTGTGTGAATTGATGCCCTCACCTTTAAATATATATATTTCTGGAGCGTAGATAAGAAATCCCAGAGGTCCTGTCAGTACTATTTTTAAGCCACGTCCTGAAATGTGAGCTGGCACTGTGTTACAGCCTTATGTATTTTGCCAGTTATCAGATATTACATCGAGTTGCATTTCCTTTCTGTTGCACTATGCCTGGGTCAGAAGGGATGGATTCATCAGTTATAGGTGCAGGGTTGTCGACACACAACACGGTCCGCCTTGTAACCGCACAGAATGAGTTTCACCTCCACAAGTTGGAACTGTGAAGTCTACAGTACATATCGATCTGTACGCCCGGCCTCACCCCTCCGCATCTTGACCTAAGAAATGTCCGTGCTGCAGGAAAAACGGGCAAGGCAAATGCAGGGCAAGGTTCTGTTTTGTATTTGGGGACCCGGGCATTCTCTAGGCCCTGCCTTAACAACCGAGCCCCTGTGCCGCCTTAAAGATTAGCACATTGGTTGTGTGCTGCACCTCCCACAGAAAAGAGCTTATTCCGTCGGATGCAGCCGCAGCCTGAGGGGTCCACAGCTGTGTCCAGAAAACCAGTACAGATCAAGGGTCCCCATTGCTGTGCCAGCATAAATATATATCACGAGCCAGAGAGGTAAAAAAGGAGAGGAAGAGCAGATGAAAATGAATTGCTCTGCCATATTATATCACCGTCACGCCGTTTTTGAAAAGAGCCAGCCTCCAGCAAGAGGCTCACATGAAGTCCCTGTTTTCATTGGAATAAAATGTTCTGTGAACTAATAATAATAATAATAATAATAATAATAATAATAATAATAATAATAATAACAATAATTTATTTATATCCCGCCCATCTGGCTGGGTTTCCCAGCCACTCTGGGTGGCTTCCAACAAAGATTAAAAATACATTAAAACATCAGTCATTAAAAACTTCCCTAAACAGGGCTGCCTTCAGATGTCTTCTAAACGTCAGATAGTTGTTTATCTCTTTGACATCTGATGGGAGGGCGTTCCACAGGGCGGGCACCACCACCGAGAAGGCCCTCTGCCTGGTTCCTCTGTAACTTGGCTTCTCGCAGCGAGGGAAACCGCCAGAAGGCCCTCAGAGCTGGACCTCAGTGTCCTGGGCTGAACGATGGGGGTGGAGACGCTCCTTCAGGTATACTGGGCTGAAGGCTGTTTAGGGCTTTAAAGGATGAAGTGTGCTCAGAAATGTACTGGGAGCCAATGTAGGTCCTTCAAGACTGGTGTTATATGGTCTCGGCAGCCTCTCCCAGTCACCAGTCTAGCTGCCGCATTCTGGATTAGTTGTAGTTTCCGAGTCACCTTCAAAGGTAGCCCCACGTAGAGCGCATTGCAGTAGCCCAAGCGGGAGATAACTGGAGCAGATACCATCAGTGTCACGCAAACATCAATGAAAACAACTAGCCCAACCGTTTAGGGGTGTATGTGCTGTGTTTACTTTAAATCTTTCCATTTCTTAATTACTCAGTAGAGTTCTGCTGGTTTAGACCAAAGGCTTTTCACATCCTGTTTCCAGCCAGAAGTTCAGAAATCAGGGCGTGAATACCGGGGCCCTTTTTTGCTGCCCACCCATTGGTATTCAGTTATGTACTCTTCTTCCTCTAGGCCACAGATGGAGAAGCCATAGGCCTCCAACGCCCATGATCCCTGACCATTGGCAATGTTGGCTTAGGGTAGTAATGGCCAAACTTGGCCCTCCAGCTGTTTTGGGAATACAACTCCCATCATCCCTAGCTAACAGGACCAGTGGTCAGGGATGATGGGAATTGTAGTCCCATCACTGGCTTAGGGGGACTCATGGGAGTTGATCCAACTCTCATTGAAATTCTACTCAATATGATCTAGAGCAGAACTCCGATGTATAGTTAGCAGAGTAAAAATTTAAACACGTTGCAGGATTCCCAAAATACAGACCAGAGGCCATTAATATTTCATTCAGCAGAGCTTTACTGCTACTGAACGCAAATGAGCATAATTGTTACAAATCCAATACATTCAGGACTGGCACTGTCCATAAGAAATCCAGTTGCTGGAGACTTAAACTTAAAAGGTAAAGGTAAAGGGACCCCTGACCGTTAGGTCCAGTCGCGGACGACTCTGGGGTTGCGGCGCTCATCTCGCTTTACTGGCCAAGGGAGCCGGCGTACAGCTTCTGGGTCATGTGGCCAGCATGACTAAGCCGCTTCTGGCAAACCAGAGCAGCGCACGGAAACGCCGTTTACCTTCCTGCCAGAGTGGTACCTATTTATCTATTTGCACTTTGACGTGCTTTCGAACTGCTAGGTTGGCAGGAGCAGGGACCGGGCAACAGGAGCTCACTCCGTCGCGGGGATTCGAACCACTGACCTTCTGACTGGCAAGCCCTAGGCACTGTGGTTTAACCCACAGCGCCACCTGCGTCCCAACTTAAACTTACAATAACTTATAATAAGTCTAAACCTTAACACTATAGCATACTATGTACAAAAACACCACACCAGAAGGGAGAAAGATAGAAAGAGAAACCCAGGCTCCTTCTGGCCTTACCTTTATAGTCAACATGGCCTTGACAGAAAGAGATAACAGAACCAGCTTAAGCCAGCTGTACTCAGCTTCTCTGAAGGAATAACCCAAACACCATGAACCTTCTGCTTGTTTCTTTCACACCCAGAAGCTTCCAGAACCCTCTTGAATTAAGTAGAATAGGAGAGATCTCTGCATATCGGTTCAATACTTTCTGCACTAAGAAATGCAAACTGACACCAACAGTATCTGGAAAAACCACTAGTCCCCCCATCCCTGCTCTAGAAAAGTTCAGTTTCATTTCCTAGTTTAGTCCTACCCTCCATGTGTTTGCTCCAGTATAAACTCACACAGGGCTGGTGCCAACACCTGACACCCTGGACAGGTGTCACGGCCCACTGCTGATGCCAGCCTTTCTCCCCTTCCTTTTTTGGGGGCAAGAGTGCTAGACCACAACCAGCAGCTGGATCTAGCCAGCCATAGGAGGTACTGGCAGGTGCACTGGTGCCCAGAGGAGCCACATTTGCAACCCCTGCGGTCCTTTAACGGGAACAGTGTGCTTTGTTACAAAAGTTGGTCACCACCTGCGCTCTCTGTCAAGTGGTTAGCAAGGTTCCAGGGGGTTCCAGACACTTACCCAGGGCCTGTGCTCCTTTGGACGTGGTGGAGACTGTCGTAGCTTTAAGAAATATGATAGGATTCACATATTTACACCTCCAGTCTGCATGGAGAGAGTCCAGATCTTACAGCATGGTCATCTCAAGAGGGGTTTGTTCCCCGCAGCAGCACAGCATCTGCTGTCAAAGGCATCTCTCCCAGCTTGCCTTCAGCCAGCCTGCCCAAAATGAATCTCTGTCTTTGTTCTCCCTTCTTGTTTGCAGCACACCTTGCCAAAAGCATTCTTCCTGTGACATCATGCCCAGTTACCCTGGCAACCTTCCAAATTCCCAGCCTTTGTTCATACCGTGGGTGGGGGGGGGCTGGGGCTGGGGCAGGGCAGTTTTCTTGCATTGCCAATGGTCCTCAATGGCCCTGTCTTGTTTCTTAATGGTCTTAGCTTGGCCAGTTCATTTTGCCTAGGCTAGCTCAGGAATTCCTCCGCATCTTGCATTTCTCCCTTCACATCCCAAATAATCAAAACCCTAAAATGTATTAATATCTAAGGGGGGGGGGTTCCCCCAAACTTACTACTGCTTTTACGATGTATAATATTAGAAGGCTAATTAGAAAACTGAACGTTTCCCTTCAGAATTCTGGATATTGCCTTGGTAAATCACAAGACTGATCCGTATTAAAAAATAAATAAAAGAAATGACATTTATACTCATCAGCCCAAAAGCACACGGTAAGATTTCCCAGTAAATCGCAATATTCACCCAGTCACTGATATTTAACATCGCTTTTGGCTAGGCGGTTCAATAGCTCACGCAGAAATTAATAGAGATAAATGTGTTATAGAATCTACAGAGGCTGGTTTTGTCCTATGGCTCCCTCTGCTGCAAGTTCCTTTTTGAAAGATTTCACTTCATCAAGCTCCCTTTCCAAGAACTCACAGCATGTGTGTGAAATTTGAGATAAGATGTAACACTTCTCTCTCTTTCTCCGAATCACTGTCATACCAACCCAAGTGACTGTTATGTGTTACTCTTTGTTTCATGTAATAGCATCTTTTAACTGCCATCTCCAGCCTGCCTTCTTGTACCCTGGCAGAATTAAGATAAATTCAACAAATTCAATAAATAAGTTCTGAAGGATGTAATAATGGAATACTGAATGGCATAGTTTTTTGTAAAATATGCAGGGGTTTATGATATGTAAAATGAACCATGGAAAGATTAGAAGGGAAGTCATTGATATCTTAAGGATGTAAAAATGAGTACTTTAAATTGTAAAACAGAAAATTTAATAAAAATTGCGGATAGTGAAGGGCCTTTTCAGGTGTAGGTAGTCTTGGTGGCGAGACCGCGATTTGGCAGCCTCGGGTGGTGGTTTCGGGCCTTGGGCAGAATCCTTTAGTCTATCTTCCCTAAATGGGGGGGGCATGAAGCAGCGCCCCATGCCCCCCCTACAGCGGCGATCCCAGGGTTCCCCGTTAAAGGGGTTGTTTTGAGGGGAGGCATTGGCCATATGCCAATAGGTTGTCATTGCTCTCCCCTGCGATGGTGGTGAAATGGGGAGCAGGCTCTCTGCTTGAACAGACGTTCTCCAGAGCCAGCCCAATCCCCACATATTCTGGATAACCCTGACGTTCCCCAGATCCCCAGCCGGGGACTGGGAGGGATAAACGCCCAATGCCTAATGTAGGTCTCCCTACATCTGAAGTTTTAATAAAGTTGTGGCCAAATTTTAATCCCATAACACGTTGTCTTGAGTCATGATTCCACGCGGGTGTCGCCTAGGGTCGGGGGGGCGGGGTCTCCACCTGTCCGCGCAAAAATTATATACAAAAATGAGAAAAGAGAGAGAAATCTAGGTGTCAGCCTCAGACAGGTTTGTGCCTGCTCATTTATATTGTTGTTGTTTAGTCATTTAGTTGTGTCCGACTCTTCGTGACCCCATGAACCAGAGCACACCAGGCACTCCTGTCTTTCACTGCATCTCCCACAGTTTGGTCAGACTCATGTTGGTAGCTTTCGAGAACACTGTCCAACCATCTCGTCCTCTGTTGTCCCCTTCTCCTTGTGCCCTCAATCTTTCCCAGCATCAGGGTCTTTTCCAGGGAGTCTTCTCTTCTCATGAGGTGGCCAAAGTATTGGAGCCTCAGCTTCAGGATCTGTCCTTCCAGTGAGCACTCAGGGCTGATTTCCTTCAGAATGGATAGGTTTGATCTTCTTGCAGTCCATGGGACTCTCCAGAGTCTCCTCCAGCACCATAATCCAAAAGCATCAATTCAAAAGCTCATTTATATAGAGCAATTCAAATTTAGAAATGATGACTATTAAGATAAATAGAGCAGAGCTTCAATATATCTCACCACAGACTGTGAGTTGGTGGCCTGCTCAGTCTGCTGCCCAGGTCCTAAATGCAATGGACAACTTCAAGCCCTTGCTCTTCCATCTCAAATGAGACTTGGGCCAGACAGTTCTTCAAATGGAGGACACCTTCAATCAGAGAGCCATTCTCTGTAAAGTAAGCACACCTGGCCACACTACTCTTAGATAACACTCACTAAGAATGAGAGGGTGTCAAAAGAAGTCAAGCCCCCCACCTGCCCCATGGCCCTCCCAGTTGGTGTAACCAGCCATTTGCCCAGTTGGACAAACCACCCATCAAAAAATACTTCTGTCTTGTCCATCCAGCTCCCAGATTAAGTGGCACTACCCCTCTGATCAGCACCAAGCAGCCACAGTTTTAAATGGACCACCATGGCCCCTGAATTAGCATTATGTTGGGTGCTCTGGGTTATTGTGGTGAATTTAAAAGGGCTGTGTAATACCAGGGATCTTTTCCAATAACCAGTGTTGCAGCCTTGGCAGCTGCCTATACAGATGAAACTCGAAAAATTACAATATCGTGGAAAAGTCCATTTATGTAAGCAATTGTTTTCATTAGCTACTGGAGTTTAATATATGAGATAGACTCATGACATGCAAAGCGAGATATGTCAAGCCTTTGTTTGTTATAATTGTGATGATTATGGCGTACAGCTGATGAAAACCCCAAAGTTGAGATTGTGAATTTGGGGTTCTCATCAGCTGTACGTCATAATTTGGGGTTCTCATCAGCTGTACGTGGTGTCCCAAACTTTGCGGCCTGATAGCAACGGAATTCAAAATCTCGCCTGTAGAGCATCCTAATGTTTGCAAGCGCATTTCGTCAGCAGCCGCGGACGATAAATAAAGAAACGGGACGCCACGTTGCCAGAAAGCTTTTGTATATTTTGTGATGAGCATGGATAATATAAAAGCAACTACCTAATAGTGCTAAGATCTTTGCAGCCTGAAGCAGAAATGAGCCAGAACAGAAGATTCTCAAAAGGCATGACAAAATATCTTTCCTGCGCTGCCCGTAGGGAAGGAGAGGGATAAAGATACTTAACAGAAAAAGTTGTCCATCAAACGCAAAGCCTCTCCAAGTGTACTCAGCTCTGCTTTGAAGGCAATGGCCGGTGGCGTGTTGATTATGGAATCCAAGCCGATTCTCCTTTGAAGCCTTGGATGTGTGACCGCTCCGTTACATGAGTGCTTTGAAGTTCAAGAGAGTCTTAACGGAGCCTTTTCAGCCTTGAAAAAATGCTAGCAACACAGAAAGCAGCCAGGTTTCGCGCTCCTCTTTGTGCGCGCACACAATGGGTAGGACCAGTTAAGGCGAAGAACTAATCCATAGCATGTGCACACAACTCCTTTGATATCGGCGGCGCTTTATGGAGAGCGACACTAGCAGAATTGGTGTGGCACAAAAGAGGGACCCAAGTCATCCCCCTCCTCGCCCTCCAGGATACGTCTGTTGTAACACAGGGATTTCCATAGTCAGGGAAGTCTCTAGCAGTGAGTCACGGGCAGCTCGTGGGTCGATTACCTAGCCGAACTTAAAAATGGAAAGCGTAATGCTGGTGGTCAACAAAAGAGGTTCAAAGACTCTCTCAAGGCAAATCTAAAAAAAAATGTAGTATAAACACCGACAACTGGGAAACACTGGCCTGCGAGTGCTCCAATTGGAGAACAGCCTTTACCAAAGGTGTCATGGGCTTTGAAGACACTCGAACTCAGGACAAAGGGAGAAACGTGCTAAGAGGAAGGCACGCTTGGCAAATCCACACCGTGATCAACTCCCGCCCGGAAACCTATGTCCCCACTGTGGAAGGACGTGTGGATCCAGAATTGGCCTCCACAGTCACTTACGGACTCACTGTTAAAACCGTGTTTATGGAAGACAATCTTAGTCGGCTACGAGTGATCGCCAAAGGAGGAGAAGAAGAAGACCTGGCATTCATACCAGCCTGGCACGCAGCAATGTCAATTGCCTGCTGCATAATGTAACGGGGATCTATTGGGAACAACACGCACGCTGCCATTTAATTTCCTCGGTAACAGCAAATGTGCACTTATTCAAATGTGAAGTTGCTGTGAAAAGGCTTGGCGCTAGCCTTTGATTTCCCAAACGACAAAAGGGAAGAGCATTCCCCCCCTCCATCTTCCAGTTGCCCGCGCATTGAAGAAGTCTAAGGATCCTTCAGTGCAGACTGTTAAGCAAACCTGGAAAGGGCTTGGTTTGGGGAGGAAGCAGGAGTGTCTGCACACCTTTTCTCCACGGACCCTTTCATAGAATCATAGAGTTGGAAGAGACCACAAGGGCCATCCAGTCCAACCCCCTGCCAAGCAGGAAACACCATCAAAGCATTCCTGACAGATGGCTGTCAAGCCTCTGCTTAAAGACCTCCAAAGAAGGAGACTCCACCACACTCCTTGGCAGCAAATTCCACTGCCGAACAGCTCTCACTGTCAGGAAGTTCTTCCTAATGTTTAGGTGGAATCTTCTTTCTTGTAGTTTGAATCCATTGCCCCGTGTCCGCTTCTCTGGAGCAGCAGAAAACAACCTTTCACCCTCCTCTATATGACATCCTTTTATATATTTGAACATGGCTATCATATCACCCCTTAACCTTCTCTTCAACTTGAAAAGGATTTGTGGGTGGCACCGACCACGCTCTTAGGGCTCGTTCACACTTCCACTTGCCCCGTGCCTACAAAGCTGTCAAGGAGCTTTCAAGGAGCCAGGTCACCCACACAAAAAGCACGGAATGCAGTCAGCTTTTTATTAGCAGAAAACAACACCACCACCATGTCCTGTTTTGCCTTAACTCGACAGAGGTGTAGCCGAAACTAAGCTCTGTCTTAGTTTTGCTTTTGGCCACTGTTGTTTGCTAATGTGAGGTTTGGAGCTTTTAGGGTTAACAAGCTCAAGAGGTGTGTCCCGCCCACAGGGAAGATGATGTCACACATCCGGGTATTGCTGTATACAGAAGCCTATGTGATATGTGACACACTGTTGTTTTTCTGTTCTTTCTGGTTTCGTTTTTCAACCAGAGATATGTCTTGCGTATCTCCAGGAAAGAATGTCCATGATTTATACTTGTAAATAAAGCTTGCTTGCTTAAAACAAGCTGGACTCTGTGGAATTTATATGCTGGCAAGAAGGTACACACACCGTTATGCAGAAGAAGTTTGCAAAACTCTGCAGAAGCACTGGAGAAGCAAAGGTATGCAGCAGAAGCATAGCTGGACACCATTTTCCATTTTGAGGCTTTTCCAGTTAAAACAAAAGCCCACAGCTAAGGCTGCTGGGAACTGTAGCTCTGGGAAGGGTAAACTACAGTTCCCAGGATTCTTGGGGAATGCATCATGTGTATGCAGCCCTGGTGTCTCCTAATCTTAGTGTTAGAGCTGTCCTGGCTGAACCAAGAAAGCTGGGGAGCAGGGGCAAGGTCTGCTGAATCGCTCTACACTTACTGATACCCACCAAAGAATGCAATTAATTTGTTTTCTACAAAATTATTTTTCTAAAAGTTATGATGGATAAGGTAAAGGACCATGGCTCAATGGTAGCACATCTTCCTTAGACGCGGAAGCTCCCAGGTTCCGTTCCTGGCATCTCTTGATATAGGGCTGGGAGACATGGCTGCCGGAAATCCTGGAGTCAGTGTAGACCAGGCTTCCTCAAACTCGGCCCTCCAGATGTTTTTGGCCTACAACTCCCATGATCCCTAGCTAGCAGGACCAGTGGTCAGGGATGATGGGAATTGTAGTCTCAAAACATCTGGAGGACCGAGTCTGAGGAAGCCTGGATGTAGACCAATGTCTCCCAAACTTGGGTCTCTGGCTGTTTTTGGACTACAACTCCCATCATCCCTAGCTAGCAAGACCAGTGATCAGGGATGGTGGGAAATGTAGTCAAAAACAACAACTGGAGACCTAAGTTTGAAAAGCACTCGTGTAGATATAATACTGCCTTATACTTCCTGAGTTATGCTTGCTTCCCTTAACTATTCAACAATCGAAACTTTATTCATGCTTCTTCTTTTTAAAACAACTGACTTGGAGCAGAGGCTGACAGGATTGTTCTTTTCCGGACTTTAGCCTTTTTTTTTTCATTGGTTCTACATTGGTCACCTTCCAGCGAAATGGATTCTAGGGATATTTTAGTTAATAGTTCTTCGGCCAAACACTTTGATGAATGTTCTCTGCCCAAACAAATTTGTCAGCTTTTAATTTGTTTTCTATCCAAAGAAATTTGTCAAGTTTTAATTTGCAAATTCACTAATTTCGTCCTTTGTCTCTTTTATTTGACATGGTGCCCGGGGTGATTTATGCCACAGGGGAGCCCAACCATGAATTCAACGGGACTCAAATTGCAGTTCAGATGTCTAGGAGTCTGCTGCTAAATTCTACGCAACGGTTTATGCCTGTGCTACCACAGGCCCTCCACATTGCTCGTGCTCGAGTATAGCCCCACACATGAACTTCCAACAGACATGTTTTGGGGATCTTTAACCTATACGGCGCCATGAAGGAATTAAAGCTCCTAGATGAAAATGATGAACTATATGGAGCTCGCAGAAATGACCGGGAAACTCTGTGACCAAAGGGACGACGCAGTGGAAGGAGAATGGACGAAAATTTTAATTGTATTTTAAAAATTATTGTATGATTGAAGGTTAGATATAACTAGAAGGAAAGATAGGCTGCAGAGTTAAAGATAAGTGGTTAAGTTAGATGATGAATAAGTTCAGAAATAGAAAAGATTAAATAATTCGGTAACTATGTGATTAATATGATTAATGATTAAATATGATTAATATGATTAATATAAATATGATTAATAGGTTCAGGAATTTAACGTGTTTAGAAAATATAATGAATATTTAGAAATTTAATATAATTAGAAGTTACTAAAGATGATTGGACAAGGGACACAGGAAGAGGGGATAGGAGGAAGTCCTACTACATTGTGAGGAAGGAGTATTAGATAAGAGATAGATTTATATGTTGTGTGTTTGTAGTTGTTAGTTTGTGTTTTTTATGTATTTGTAGATTGGTTAATGTTTCCTTTCAGTGACAGCCTTTGATTCCCAGTTCAAGGCTGTTTCAATTCTCCCCACCTTGTTCCCAAAGTAGATCTACACTCACCCATTTGGGGGTGGGGGTGGGAAGGGGAGGAATTTGTGGTTCACCTCAGGGCACCAAAATGCCTTTGGTCAGCCAAGGGACAGCAGAAGGCAGGGGAGATAAAGGCATCTAAAGACGGTCTCACAATCGAGGGTCGCAAGGTAAAGGACCCCTGGACGGTTAAGTCCAGTCAAAGGTGACTATGGGGTTGCGGCGCTCATCTCACTTTCAGGCCAAGGGAGCCGGCGTTTGTCCACAGACAGCTTTCCAGGTCATGTGGCCAGCATGACTAAACCACTTCTGGTGCAATGGAACACCGTGACAGAAACCAGAGCGCATGGAAACGCCGTTTACCTTCCCTGCTGCAGCTGTACCTATTTATCTACTTGCACTGGCATGCTTTTGAACTGCTAGGTTGGCAGGAGCTGGGACAGAGCAACAGGAGCTCACCCTGTCATGGGGATTCGAGCCACCGACCTTCCGATTGGCAACTCCAAGAGGCTCAGTGATTTAGACCACAGCGCCACCAGGGACAGCCCTGCAGACCGTGCTGAGTGCCTCTCCACACTGGTGCTTTCTGCCACATCATTGGCTCAATAATGGTACATTTATGGTGGATTTATACTGGACTGTCCACACATCATACAAACTTAGTGGTCGTTCTGCAATGCTTCTTCATTTGCCAGGCCCTGGGCTGATTGACATTCAATGCCCCTTTAAAATGTATTGGGGGAATTATTAGTATTTTATTATTTATATTATAATAATAATATTAATTATTATTAATAATAATAATTGTGTGTTTTTTTATACTGTGGATTATGTTGTAAGTGCCCTGAGACCTTCGGGTATCAGGCAGTATACAAATTTAAATAATAATAATAATAATATTTTACATTGTTATCACATCACTGCCATCTAGAGGGGCTCTCCTGCAGCGCAATGGTGCAATGAAAACAAGACATAAACAAACCCCACCGCCATCACCAAACCTAAAATATTTCTGGTATGAAAAGGTGCAGGATTTCGGCAAGAAGCTACAGCGCATGCGTTGATTGGAAACAAAGCAATATTTCACCTGCATCTCCCTGGCTTCTGCCCTACCCATCCCAATGGGCACAACAAACCACTGGTCTGAAGAGGCCAAGAGTCTTGGATCTAGGTAGCCATGAAGAGACACGTGCAAATAACGGCAACAAACTCTCTCTTTCGAAGCACCTGCTTCCCCCAGTTTCGCACACTTGATCCAAGCCGCAGAAAGAAGGAGGGGCTGCGCTGACGCGACGCAGAAGAGGCAAATCCCTTTCCAAAAGGTTCTGTTTGCCGAGAAAAGTGTGCGCAGCAGCCTGTTTAATTAACTGTCTGGAACTGACAAAGACAAACTGCCCATTCTTTATCTCTGTGTTTCCTTGTATCACAATTAAGCTTGTGTACTCAATGTAGCACGGATGCAAAATGAAGGCGAAAGCCGGGATCATTAGGTAAAGAGGCATGAAAAATCAAGGTGCAGACCATGAACACATGAGGAATAAAATGAGTTTTAAGGGGCTGTTGCCATTGCCCATTGCCCGGCCGTTCTGCCTGGGCTCTCTTTGCTGACCCCTGTTTTTAACTCTTACCATGCATGATGCCCCATTTTTACACCTGTGCAGTATCATTTATTTAAAATGCAAAGGTTGCAGCACTCAGTTGCAGAGTAGCAAAGCCCAGCAGTGGTCTAGGGTTTTGCTACTCTGCAAATTTTGCAATTTTTTAAAAATCACCAGCATTTCGATATGCAGCAACGTACACATTTTTTACAAGCAGTTTCCCTTAATTTTGGTGTTATTTATATTCGTTTTTATGCATACTTCAACCTAATATTTGCATTTTTGGGAACACTGGTTGGCATAGCAAAATGTGGATCAGTGTGAATGCTGAAGGAAAGTTGTGTTTCGGTTCACATAATGTTTCAGACGGTGCAAATTTTATAGATTTTGTTTCAAATGAGACCTGAATCAAATTTCTTCCTCATCCCCAGTAGACTGTACTGGTAGTCCTTTCTACTACTGTACTTTGTTTTTTGTTGCTATAAGCACCTACCTGTCAACAAGACTGATTGGATTTGAGACACATTTGCACAGGGAAGACACTGTGCGATTTCATCCACAACAGGTCTTTAAGCAGCATACAAAATTAGGCCTATTTTTTAAAAGTATAATAGAAACAGTTTAATTAAAAAGAGCATTATAAAAACAAGCAGGTGAAAACAGGAATTCAGAAAGGCAAAAGTCCCATCTTATGGGTCAGGGAAAGCCTGATCAGAAAAATATGTCTTCATTATTTAAGGAAGATTGGGAAAGGTTTGCAGAATATTTGAAGAAGCATTCTAAACAGGTTAGAACGACAGCAGGATCACAGTAAACACAGGAGTAAAAAAAATAAAATACATTGAGATAAAATGAGAAAGGGAAAGCATGGAATAAATAGAATATGCCTGCAGCAAGGGGTAATCAGAAGAAACCATGGAATGGGGGAAAGGAAGTTCACATTTAATTTAATTTAATGTTTTGTTTTTGTTTATGTGATTATGAAAATTATAAAATTTAGAAAGAATAGTATGCCTTCCCAAGACATATTCAGAAAAAACCCCACCTATGAACACATCATCTTCAGTATTTTCTGCCAAAAGAGGAGGTCTTAAAAAGTGTGATTTATACATATTCTTGAAAGGATTAATCCTTCAACACAATGAGTGACAACGTTTGCATCATTTTTGCTTGAGAGATTCCCTGAAAGCCTCCTTGATAGTCTGCCAGCACTGTAGCTAAATATGCATTGCAGTATTCTTTCTTCTTTGGCGATCCCTCGTAGCCGAGTAAGATTGTCTTCCATAAACATGGTTTTAACAATGAGTCCGTAAGTGACTGTGGAGGCCAATTCTGGATCCACACGTCCTTCCACAGTGGGGACATTGGTTTCCAGGCGGGAGTTGATCACGGTGTGGATTTGCCAAGCGTGCCTTCCTCTTAGCACGTTTCTCCCTTGCGTCCTGAGTTCGAGTGTCTTCAAAGCCCATTACACTTTTGGTAAAGGCTGTTCTCCAGTTGGAGTACTTGCAGGCCAGTGTTTCCCAGTCGTCGGTTTTTATACTACATTTTTTTTAGATTTGCCTTGAGACAGTCTTTAAACCTCTTTTGTTGACCACACCAGCATTATGCTTTCCATTTTTAAGTTCGGAATAGAGTAGTTGCTTTGGAACAAGAGCCCGCTGGAGTCGCAGTACGCATGGATCAATAGGCAGGTTGGCAATCTCCACTTTCACGGCATTTATAGTGTTGACGATTTGCTGTCCCAGCTCGTTCGTGTGTGTGTATGTGTGTGTGTGCGCGCACATGCTTGCTTCAGTATTTTCATTTCTACATGGGCTACTTGTGAGTAACCTCATTCCATTGCACCGTGTGGTGAGATGTGCATTGTGCATTTCTCTCCATCACAGAGAGGCAAAAGGAGGTTATTATTCAACAAGGCAATAATCTGAACCAATTGAGAGAGCCTTTACTAAGCATGCATTATAGATTCCTCTCGAGGCATTTGCTTGCTTGCTTGCTGTTTTTAGCCCACTACGGGGATTCTGGTTCACGCCGGTAAGAAATGGAAACAAGTTAGAAACATTAGCACAGCCTTCCATACCGTTAACCTGGGCTATGTCTTCTCACTTTGTTGTTGTTCAGTCGTTCAGTCGTGTCGTGTGACTCTTCATGACCCCATGGACCAGAGCACGCCAGGCACGCCTATCCTTCACTGCCTCTCGCAGTTTGGCCAAACTCATGTTAGTCGCTTCGAGAACACTGTCCAACCATCTCATCCTCTGTCGTCCCCTTCTCCTTGTGCCCTCCATCTTTCCCAACATCAGGGTCTTTTCTAGGGAGTCTTCTCTTCTCATGAGGTGGCCAAAGTACTGGAGCCTCAGCTTCAGGATCTGTCCTTCCAGTGAGCACTCAGGGCTGATTTCCTTAAGAATGGATAGGTTTGATCTTCTTGCAGTCCATGGGACTCTCAAGAGTCTCCTCCAGCACCATAATTCAAAAGCATCAATTCTTCGGCGATCAGTCTTCTCACTAGCCACACAGATTCAAGGTCTACCAGTCAGTGGCCAGGACTCAAAGGCTAGGACTCTAGGCTTTCCCAACAGAATCGGCACGCTCAAAAGAGTTTGCTAATTAATGAATTAAAAAGAACTCCCCTTTGAACAGCAAATGATACAAACTGCTTTTGAGACTCCATAATTAATGAATTAAAAAGAACACCCCTTTGAAGAGCAAATGATACAAACTGCTTTTGAGACTCCAATCAGTTTCAAAGGAACTTGCCCCTATGGAATCGGGCAGAGGGCATTGCAATTAAAAAAAAAAAATCATTCATGGCACTAACAATTAGATCTTCTGGATCTAAGTTGGGGCAGTGAACCTTTTTTTAAAAACAACAACAACACATCACGGGCCATATTCCCTCAGGACTGATCTCCCAGACGGACAAGGGAATATAATATGCAAGCAAGGGCAGATAATACCATTTAACAGTTTCATTTGACCCCAGGTACCTTCTCTTCACGAACCTACCTATGTGGTTTTTATTCCACTTTAAGCAGTGCGTCCGAATCCATTTCCTCACAAAGCAAACAAGAGCAGAGTTGTTTTCTCAGATTCACAGAGGTGGGTGCCATGAAAATTTCCCTCAGGAGATGGAGTGACCTGTGATTATCTTGGGTCAATCATCAACGGTTTGTGTCTGAAGCTGGAATCGCTTGTCCACGTACACTGAGGTGGTTGTGTCATCCCTCAGATAATAGTCTCTGGATCCTTGATCATATGAACTTGCTGTTATAGAAACAGAAATAGATTTTCACACACTGAGCCTGAATGGAAGTCGCACATTCGGTCTTTGTGAATACAGTCAGTGAATGTGCTCAATATATACATACGGTGTATATATATATATATATATGGAGAAGTTCAAATGCCCAAGACTATAATTGATTGAAAGAATTCCCAAGCACCCAGTGTCACAGAACCAGAAATTGGCTTTGTTGTTTAAGGCTGTTTCTTGCCCAACCGCCCCTTTTTCTTCCAGCGAGGTATTTCTCAGAGCGACATGATATATGCTACCGTCGATATTAACCTAAAATGCCTGTACATTTTTAGTTCCCGTTGAAAAAGTAGGCCACAACCTTTCTTTCCCATATTCTAGTTGAGAGAGCCTCACTGCAAGCCTGACCGTTAATTGAAAATGCAGCGAGACAGATACCTGTTGGGGAATTTCAGGCCTTAAAAAGTTCTGCTCAGTGCGGCAAAATAGCTAGATAAATTTTAGCTGCCAGATAGCCATAGCTCTAGTCTCCATGAATAAGCCCGAGTGCAGACAGGCTCTCCCTTAGACAGCTTAATCTGTACTTTCCATCATGTCCCTGAATGCCCAGATGTTTAGTGTGGTCAATCAAAGGCGTACATTAGCTTGTTACTGGGTATCCTTGGAAGAAAACAGGGGAGTGAAAAAGGAGGGGCTGAGCGATTGTCTTCTACAAGATTGTCCATCTTCATTTTAGCCACTTCAGACAGCCGCTGCATTTTTGCCATTTCCCCCTCCTCCCTTTTATAGTAAAGCATTTCAATTACTTTCCAGCGACATGGGAGCAAAAAGGTTTGCAAGCGGCTTTAAGTTCAAATCTGCCGTTTGGTCGGAAACTGTTCTGAAACACAAATCTTTCATGCCAGGATTACCGGTGACTCTCACTTTTTTTTCCCCCGCACCCATGCAGGTGCATGCAGGGACAAAGAGCAATTACAACGCTCTGGTACTGCTTTATCGGTGAGGAGACCCAATTAAGGGGCGTGGCTAATTTAGGCCCATTAGTTTCAATGGGTCTACTCCAATTAATGCTTAGTTGCATGCAACCCGTCATTTGCAGCCTATAATGCTATACAATTCATAATCTAGTAAAATTAAAGGTATTGAGGTTATCCGATCATATATGATATATGATATATGATATATATATATATATGATATATGATATATATATATATATATATATATGATATATGATATATATTAACAATAGCATATATGGCAGCAGGTTATAAAAGGTGTTATGTATTTATTTGGAAGCATGTGGGTATGTTTTATGTGCTTTTGTATGTAGCTGTTTCTTCTTCTTCTTCTTCTTCTTTATTATTATTATTATTCTTATTATTATTATTATTATTACAGGTAGGCAGCCGTGTTGGTCTGTCATAGTCAAAACAAAATAAAAAATAAAAAAATCCCTTCCAGTAGCACCTTAGAGACCAACTAAGTTTGTTCTTGGTATGAGCTTTCGTGTATCTGAAGAAGTGTGCATGCACACAAAAGCTCATACCAAGAACAAACTTAGTTGGTCTCTAAGGTGCTACTGGAAGGATTTTTTTATTTTTTATTTTGTCATGAAGAAGAGTTTCTCTGGCTAAGAGATACCCAATGGATACCCTGAAAGAGACCTCCCCCCAATGAAGCACTTATATGGAGGTACAAATCCGCACACCCCTTTTTCAATGTCACTGATCTTTTTAACAACCCCACTGCTGCTCACACTGGAAATCCTGCCACACCCAACATTTCAAGAGAAACATCAGCTACAACTTCGCTTTCATATGTGGTGGACTTGTAAAAGGGTAAAAGAGTACAATTGTACCTTGGATCTCGAATGCCTTGCGAGTCAAACGTTTTGGCTCCCGAATGTCGCAAACTCGAAAGTGAGTGTTCCAGTGTGGGAATATTCTTTGGAACCCAAACGTCCGACACAGCTTCCGATTGGCTGCAGGAGCTTCCTGCAGCCAAATGGAAGCTGCTCCTTGGTTTCCGAATGTTTTAGAAGTTGAACGGACCTCCAGAACGGATTCCATTCGACTTCCGAGGTACCACCTGTATTGGGAAACAACCCATAATGAATTGAGAAAAATGTTTAAAAGTATTTCCTCCCCTCCCAAAAAAAAACCAGAGTCTTTCTGCTGGGCATAATTCAGACTGAAATTCCCAGGTGTCCAAAAAGGTAATTTATGTATGCTACTACTGCAGCCTGTGTTTTCTTAGCCCCAAAATGGAAAACGAGCGAAATCCCAACCAAGAAAAATGGCAAAATAAGTTGACAGAATGTGCGCAGTGCGCACCTTGCAGACTTAACATAAGAGAAGAAGAACATACGTTTAGGGAAGATTGGAAAACGTTTACTGAATATATGGGAAATAATTCTGTACATCTGAAACCATTGGCAGCATTAAGATAAATCCAACAGTGTAAATAAGTTTTGATGGATGCAATAATAAAATATTGAATGGATTAATTTATGAAAAATATGTAGGGATTTATGTTTTGTAAAATGAACCATGGAAAGAGAAGAAGGGATTCTATTTTAAGGTTGTTTAAATGAATATTCTAAATTGCAAAACATAATAGCAGGATTGGTGGTTTGCTGCTGCTGCTGCTGCTGTTGTTTGTAGTACAAATGTGTTTGTAGTGTGCACAGGGTAGACAGATGCCAGGAATGAGGTGTGCACCTTCGACGAGGTACCAAATTACAGACATGCTTTTGAAGGCTGAATGAACTAGGTCTCCAGGCATATAGAAAAGTGATGCTGCATAAATCTAACAGGACCCAGTACAGAGTACAAACCTAGAATTACAGAATCATGGAAGCGGGGTCACACCAAAGGCCATCTAGCACAACCCCCTGCAATGGAGGAATCACAACTGAAGAGTCCCTGACAGATGCCACCCCCTCTCTTTGCTTCAGGACCCTTTGCCTATTGCTTCATTACAGAGGGTGAATGACTTTTGCCTATTGCTTCATTACAGAGGGTGAATGACTTAAGAGGAACATTCATAGGAAACTGCCTTGGACAGAGTCAGACATTGACCCATTCACCTCAGCATTGTCTACACTGACTGGTTTCAGACAGGGAACATTCTCTGTCCCACCTGGAGATGTCGTACAGGATTATCTAGGAGGATGATAATGCAGAGCAGATTGTCTAATCCTGCGCTATGGACACCCCTAGACTTGGGAGTCTTCTACTGCATTTAACGGGACGTTGGAATTGTCTCCCTTTTGAAATGTGGCTGAATGAAGAATGATCTGATATAAAAACATGAACTCCAAAAGAGGAGATTCAGCAAACCTGCAAGCGGAACAGCAGGTGCTTCCAAGTTTTGAAGAAACATCAAGAAGGGGCAAGTTCTTGCCCAGGGTCAAGGTGGGTGGGTTGCCATGGGAACAATTACTTGCCCTCCTTTGTGACATCTCTTGCTTCTCCCTTAAAAGCCACCAACTACAGGTGTCCATTGTGGGTGAGAGAGGAGAGGAGTGACAGTAGCCTTGAACCAGGAGCAGCAATGCGTTCAGTTCAAGAAACTGAAGAAGGAGGGCGAATCAGTGGGCTAGTCCTTCGCGGGACAGAATGGTAAGTTTGTGGGGCCCCATCCTTTTCTTTGCCATATCTCCTTCTCCCCAGGACAATTCCCATAGTAGGTTCATTATCACGTGGGGCT
Source organism: Lacerta viridis (assembly GCA_900245905.1). Lineage (NCBI taxonomy): Eukaryota > Metazoa > Chordata > Lepidosauria > Squamata > Lacertidae > Lacerta > Lacerta viridis. The sequence continues at coordinate 223,637 of OFHU01004443.1, forward strand.
GATAATGCCGCGCAGTGGTGATTCCAGGGTCCCCTCTTAAAGGGGTTTGTATATGGGAGTCACTGGCCATACACTGAAAGGTAGTCAGTGAACTCCCCTGCGTTGCGGGGATATGGGGTGGGCTGCCAGCGTACACAAGCGCCTTGCTGTGCATCCTCCCATATCCCATTCACCCTGAGGAGCCCCAGTTCCCCCCGGCTGGGGGGCTGGGAGGGAGACACACCCAATGCCGATGCCAAGGTCTCTCGGTCCTGGAATGGCAAGAGCTGGTATCTCTTTCTCTCCAAGCCCCGAATGCTCTTGGCTGCCTCTTTGCAGCTGTTATGAAGTCCTACAGAAAGAGGGAAGGAATAGGAAGGGATTGATTCTCTATTAGGCTAAACGTATTTCTGTTCTGCTTCATCTTTTCTAGGCTCAGGCGCATGAGAAATTATGTGCAGGGGAAAAAAAATAACAAAGTGGCTCCCCTGCAGCAGGAGCAGCAACCAGTGACACCAGGTGAGAAAGCACCCCCACTCCACCATGCCATTTTTGGAAGGGGAGGGCAGGAATAGGCTAGGGTGGCAGCTCAGGGTATGGGATTTGTGAGGGAGGGGAAGCTAGTAAGAAAGAAAAAAACCCAAAAGAGCATTTCTAGTGGAAGCAGGAGGCAGAGGCAGCTGATAGGACAGGGCTGGGGACAGTTGTCAGCTAGAGGCCACATTCTCTTGTGAGCCACGTTCTGGGGGCTGCAGGCCAAGATTGGCCCCCAAGGCCTGGGGTTTGCCACCCCTGTAGTAGGAGTGTAGAAGCAGGGAAATCAAGGAGAAGGTTCTTGGAATAATCTTGGAAGCTGCTAAGGGACGAACTAACCTGTCCCCATGTCCTTCTTTTGTTGCAGTTGTGAAACTTTCCAAACTGTTTCCGGAGCTGGAGGTTAGTAAGGGGAAAACAAAAGAGTAGGGACTGGATCCCTCAGACCCTCTTCCCACCGACTGTGGCCTTTGCCCCCAGTTCTGCAGTCTGTGAATCCTTCCACCCTCATCCTCCAAGGGCCCATGGGGGTCCTCTGGGGCAAGGGATGGGGCCCAAGCCTGAGGGAGGCCAGTCTTTCCTGGCTTGGGCCTGCTTGTGGGCTCTCTTGCACCCATTAATGTCACAAATCTGATCCAGCTTTCTCTTTCCTCTGCAGAAGGCGATAGCCCGACACCAGGCAAGAGTCAGGCCTGCACCATTAGAAGGTATATGAATCTCCATACATTGACTTTTCACTTAGGAGCTTAATTGTTCATGCCCTAGAAAGACCTCCCAGGCCTTCTAGCTGCATTTTCTGTGCCTTGCAGGCCTTTTTCACTTTGCCTCAGTAGGCAGGGCCCTGACTGACTCCAGCTACAAAAGCTGAGGTGGTTGAAACATTGGGTTTGGGGTATTGTTTAGTGGGCTTTGTTGAGAGAGGCTGTTAATTTAGTCTCTCTTTTTCATTCTCTTCCAGACGACATCATTATAGAGGATATTGAGTGAGCCCACTTCCGGTAGCTGGAGTGATCGGAAGCTTAGAGAGGAAGACATAAGAAAGTGGCGAGATGTGGCAAAGGCGCTTTGGAAAGAAAGAAATAAGAAAGAAAGAAATAAAACAAGTAAAGTGAAAAAGAGCTGGAAAGAGAAGGAAAATGGCGGAGAGCGTATAGACGGAGAGTGACTAAGCAAGTTGAAGCAGAAAGATCCAGGAAGTGGCGATAGTTAAACGAAGGAACTAACGACACCCAGTGGCCTTACTAAAAACTGTGTACGATTAAAATAACTAGAACCAAGCGCCATCGTGGGGTGGAAGAACGCACTGCAACCTGGAGGATAGAGGAAAAAAAGAATTACAAGAACTTTCTGGGTTAAAAATCTCAAAGAAGATGAAGTACTTAGGCATCCAAATAACGACGAATAGGTTGGATTTGGCAAAAGAAAATTATGGGGGGAAATGGATACAAATAAAAGAAAAATTGGAAACATGGTCTAAATTAAGAATATCATTATTAGGTAAAATTTCATTGGTTAAAATGGGGGTACTATCCAAGATGAATCACCTATTTCAGAACTTACCACTATTAGGAGGGACGGGATGCTTCAAAGAATGGAAAAAAGATATTGCCAAATTCATTTGGAACGGCAAAAAGCCACGAATAAAATACAAAAACTTAATTGACCACAGGGAAAGAGGGGAGTTCGGGTTACCGGACCTAGAGTTGTATCATGATGCGGCAGCATTATATTGGATTAAAGATTGGAATTGAACTGAAGAATAATGATTTATTAGATTTGGAGGGTGAAGGGTTAGGTTTCGGCTGGCAATGGTATCTTATGAAAGAAAAAATAAACAAAATATATTTATGAATAACATTATCAGGAAATCATTATACAGAGTCTGGTTAAAATACAAAAGGTTTTTTGAAACAAAAACACCTTGGTGGCTATCCCCCCTGGAGATGGTGTCCGTGAAAAAGAGAAATATGGATTCAAATTGGCCAACTTATAAAGATATATTGGAGGAAAAGGAAGGAGAATTAAAATTAAAAGAGTACGACGAATTAAAAAATTATTTAAGTAGTTGGCTCCAATATTTTCAAATTAATCAGAGATTTCAGCAAGACAAAAAAAATGGATTTGGAAAAGAAAAATCAAAATTAGAAGAAATACTATTGGATACACAAAAAGGTTATATAAAAATTTATATTATGTATTACTACAATGGGAAACAGAAGAGGAGCAAATCAAAGAAGTTATGATAAGATGGGGTCAGGACGTAGGACGGCCAATAATGTTGGAAAAATGGGAAAACCTGTGAAGGAGGGATAGCCATCTAACTCCAAATTACGATATTAAAGAAAATCTATCAAAGATGCAATACAGGTGGTATCTCACACCTGTCAAGCTGGCTAAAATGTACAAGAATGTAAATAACCAGTGTTGGCGGTGTAAAAAAGAAGTAGGCACACTCATGCACATGTGGTGGTATTGTAAAGAAATTAAGGTGTTTTGGGAGATGGTATATAAAGAGATAAAAAAAAAATGGTTAAATATCCCTTCAAGAAAAGTGTGGAGACCTTCCTCTTAGGAATGATGGATAGTGAGGTTCAGGCAAAAGACAGACACTTAATTCTATATGCCACGGTCTTGGCGAGGCTACTGATAGCAAAGAATTGGAAGACTCAAAGAGTACCAGGAAAAGAGGAGTGGCAGTTAAAATTGTTGACTTATTACAATTGGGCAGTAAAATATGAGGAATTAAAAGGCAAAAGTGAATCAGAGAGAGAAAATAATTGGAAATTACTCAAGGATTATTTTAAATTATATGTTGAAAAAGCCAACCTCTTGGCAGAATGGTAAAGATCCAAACAATCGAGACAAAAGGGAATTTTAATAGACATTGAATAGACATAAGGACATGCGAATAGATTAAGGAATATTATAAGCACTGTGTAAGGTAGACTGTGAAGTAATAGGGGGGAGGGGGGAACCAGGGGGGGGGGAGGGGAGCTATGCGGAAATGTATGAGATGAAGGAGCCTGTAACCATCTCTTTCTGTCAGGATTGCTGTTTGGTAGACATGGCTGTAGACTCCACCATGTGCTTGTAGATGTTGCATTTTATTATCTAATTCCGAGGCAGCAAGAAATGTTCAGCAACTCATTCTCATTTTCCCTAAAGAGCAATTAGGAGAAAGAAGAGTGTGGTTGGCATTGTATGGGCAATTATAATTAACCACAATTTCCACCCTGTCTAATCAACAAGATACTATGATGCTCTGCGTCCAAGGGAAACTGTACTGGTTTGGTGCCAAACTGCCCTTCACACATCTGTTAGACCATCTACAGAAATTTAAAGAACCTTCTGCCTCTTTCCTTTTTTCAATATTTGAGTTGCATTTGAGATTACACACACACACACACACACACACACAAACCTTTTATTGTTTTAATGTATGAACAATACTGCTGTGCGTTCTGTTTCATTCAAAATTTGTTCATTGCGCTGGATAAACTTCATTTGTTCTCCACATTTTGTATTCCAAACTTTCTCATCCACTTAAAAAACACCCAAAACCCTACTTTATTTACTTTGATCGCAAATGCAGACAACCTTTGAGGAAAATTTTCAGCTTGCACCCGCACTCTAACACCCCTTCACTCAACTTCTCCAGTAACTCTAAACAGCAAGCACAGAAAATGAAAAGGCCACATTTACAGATGAAAGGTCAAAAACAAAACAAAGCTAGAAGATAATTGGTTCATACAAGTTCTTGCCAGGATAGTGTGTCCAAAATCCTCCTTTATAAATAAAATGCCACACAGGGTTTATGCAGGCCAGCTCTGCCATTTAAAGCCTTGTCAGAAAAAACAATAGGATTTTCCTTCCTTCTGCAACTCTTCCAATCCATTATATGAGCCAAAACACCAAAACCGACTACAAAGCTTATTTGATTTGTTTAATTCTTATACAATTTGTTTTCACTCCTGCATAACACTGGGGGTTGATGTGGCACTGACTCTCATCATTTGTATTTTATCTGTTGATCTCTTCCCAAGTGGTGATGGGAATACTATATATAAATCCTGTCAGGAATGAGCCGGCTCCAAGCGAAGATTTGCAGCCAACTGCAGAAAGCAGCCAGGAACAGAGAGGCTTAGATGTTAGTCAGGCAGGGGAGAGATGGCAGCTGCAGACTTCAGCTCTTCCTGACCATGACGGACAGGCTGATAAGGCAGTAGCTGAGTGCAGGCTGGAACACAGCCAAAGCTCGCAGGAAGCATAAAAAGGTGTGAACAGTCTCAGAGACAGCATCTCAGAAAAGGAAGAGGTTGGAGCTGATCAACTAAGTCCGAAGAGTCGGCTAATGGGAGGGCTGCTAGATAGGAAGCAAAACAAGAGACATAAGGGTTGTAGGTTCAATATCTTCTGTCAACACCAGAAGGAGTCTTCAGAAGGGTCATCTTGAGTAATGATGCCAAAGGCTTTGTTGAAGCCGTCCGGAGCTATCGGTTTGTTTTTGCAATAAATCCTCTTTTTTTAATTACCTATGCTTACTGTGTTATCAAGCTGGGAACCTGGACTCCTGACAAATCCAGTGGCGTTTTCCATACTGCCCAATTCAGTTCTTGCTCTTTACCAACTCAGGTACCAGCATCATATCCACAGTGATGTTCCATGGTGGTTTTATGGGGCAGGAAGGGGGCGGGGTGGGAAGAGATATTTCTATTCAGTGCTATTCACCGTTTCCCTAGGTAAAAGCCCAGAAATGGTGCCCTCCTCATACTTCAAGTGACCTAAAGCTCTGCCATGCCTCCTTTGAGCTTTTAAAAGCTCCCAAGTGGCCCAGAAACCATAGCTTCTCAGTAACAAAAACCCCTTCTTCTCCCCACTTCCTCTTTCAGGTCAAGCCACATGTTACAGGATAGTTTCACGACCTTCCTGTTCATTTTTATCTTACAATCTGAAGCCAAGAAGGAAGGAGGTGGAACTCAAGATGGAGACAAGGCAATTCTAACTTTTTCTCGCTATGCCTGGGAAATAGACAAAGCCCACTCACACTATCAGGGTATGAGAAACTTAAGGCTTAAGAGCTAAACACAGCACTCCTAAACTTATGGTGCTAGTGAGAAAGCCCATTCAACATCACAGGACAAAAAAAAATTAGTCAGCTGTGCTGCTGGGCAACATCCTTGGAAGATCTCTGTGCAGTGGGTGGGGAAAAATTGTCTTTGGATCGGCCTGTTTAGCGCTCCCTCCCTCGTGCTCTGTAACCTATTGCTTTTCCCTTTGTCTTACCAACAAAATTCAGCCTCCTCTTGACCACGAGATTGAGTCAGATGCCTTGAGACTGCCTCTTCACAGGGTTTTAAGTATGGAGAAAGACTCGGAAGATTCCCAAGGCCAGGTAAGTCCTGCTCAAATGCATCAATAAGATAATATTTCTTTATTGTCATTGTACAAGTACAAGTACAACATTGTACAAGTGCAACGAAATTGGATGCCATCCTATAAAAACAAAACAAAAAACAGCACACACAAAAAGAAAACACATTGTCAGCCACACATGCACATACGTACACACCCATCACAACTCTCCAAGGTCATATTATCTGGTTACAGCATTTAAGATGGTTATAGCTCTTGGGTAGAAACTATTCTTCAATCTATTTGTTCTTGATCTAATTGTTCTATATCAGTGCTGGGGCAAACACACTGCTCTGGGTCTGCGGTGTCTGAACCCTTCTTTAAATCAAACTGTGGACACATGTTCCATGCTTAGGGCTGCAGGTGTACAGTATATGCACCAGAGATGACTGGAAGAGGCAAGTGATTATACAGCACACATTCCCTTCTTGTCCTTGTTTTCATGGAAGTGTTTCCTGCAGAAGCGTCTCCCTTGGCCCAGGCTGAGCTGCACAGCTTTCGGTAGCCCATTGTAATTCTGCTCTTGCAGCAGGAAGATTAATTCAGCCTCCACGCACTGATCTACAGTTCTTTTTTCCTTTTAGGTTTCTCGACAAATTGTCAGCCAAGGCATCGGATCATATGCTGAAGGGTTTGCTGACAGGAGACCCAACTATGAACCAGATATTCTTCTTACTGAAGCTGGGTGGGTTAAAGAGATGATAGAGGGAGTTTATCTTGCAGTTATGAATGAACAGGAGAAACCTGTCAGGGAAACCTGTTTTTGTTGCGGCCACCTTAGGCACAATTGTGATCTGCAGAACCACTAAGCAGCACTACGAGAGAATATGGCCTGTAGAGTCCGTTTACATTCCCCCACAAAGGGTTTATCTCTGCAGTGTAAGCAGAGCAGACATGCTTTTGTGTGAACACACTACTCAGTAGCAGGGGTGAGGGGTAATGTTTGAAACCCCAACCCCTATGGAAATATTGCGAGAATTCTGAGCTGCTTCTTCCTTACACAGAATATTAAGTTCTGGATGTAGACCCCTGAAAAATTCAGGGCAATCTAATGAGGCACTGCCTTTCTTGACCACATCAGAGCTTGATGTGAGTATTCCCACATGCTGGTATCGATTTGGTTTGGGGCAAGAGAACCAGAAGTGATCAGCCACTGCAAATAGTTCTTCTCCTTGCTTCAGTGAGACTTCCCAGAAGATCCCAAGACATTGACGAGACTCACTGTACCATTAAGTAGGGATGGGTGAATTTGTCAATTTCGGTTTCTCTCGGCTTCTCATTTTTCCTGTCATAAATTCAGTTATCCACATTTCCACATCAATTTGCAAATTCCTTCTTCAAAAAATTCATCAGTACTTTTGTGCAGATTTCACCCAATGCATACATTTGTGTATGCTGTTTTGACCAACAAGTACATTTTTGAAAGCCACATTTCCCCCAATATAACACCATTTTGTGTTGTATTCTTTGATATATATATTCCTCCACCCATTCAGCCTTTACCTTAGTACTGTACATGGATTTTTATATGCAATATTTGGCTGATGAATTGGCAAAATTCTGAGGAGCATGACTTTCGAAGGACAGCTACATACATTTTAGTTTGCACATCATTTCGGGAAGTGAAAATTCAACTTCCAATGCAAACTGAATGGAATTCATCTCCAATTTTTCATCCCTCACAATGGTCCCACATGAAGGAAGTGTCTTCACTTTCCTGCTTGGCCTTGATTCTGACTCAGCTACCATCGGGTAATTTAGATGTGAGAGGGAAATAATACTAAAGAGACATGTCTTCAAGGGATCGGGGATTTGCCTTTCTTTGCCTACAAGAAATCAGTATCTTCATTGATGTTATATCAAGTTGTCACAACAAGGATGCCAAGCATGAAATGTTTCCTTGGTTGAGGAAGTATCTGAAAGTGCCAGCCGAGTGCCTCCTTTGGGCTGTTTATGTGTTTGAAATCTTATCTTCTTGAGAAGCATGAGAGGCAGGGTCTGTCGATGGTACAAAACTGTCGCTTCTTGAAGGACAGATAGACGCTTGTGTCAGAGCAGAGCCAAGCCATAAGGAGTCACTCAAAATATGCTCATCGACTGCTGTTGCTTGGTTTTGGGTTTTATAAGGATATTAAGTAATGGCTCTTTAGTTTGTTTTATTGTTTGTATTCCCACCCTGGAGCCAGTTGGCGAAGGGCGAGTTAGAAATACAACAAACAAACAAACAAACAATTGTGTCTACAAGTGAAGGGACAAGAAAATCAGCAGGAGGTGTGAAGAGAATGCCTTTGCATCCCAAATCCTACCGCCCCCAAACCCTGTAAAATTAGCTCTAGTTCTTCCCACTGTCTCCAGCCCTACCAGTCTCAATGGGCAGCAGCCACCACTGAGCATAGGGAGAAAGAAGAGAGGGAGCCCAAACAGATACAAAGTAGAATTCAGAAGTTGCTGATGAAAACGGGAACCTTTGTTCATAAAAGCACTCTAGATGCAGTTATGACACCTGGAGGGTCTTGGGTGTTCACAACTCATGCCTTATGAATTCCTTTTTTTCGGGTCAAAAATAAAACCTACCCTTTTCTTCAACACCTTTGAAGGTTGGCCTTCTCCCTACAGATCCAACACTGGTGACGCTCCCAACTCCAAAACACACACTCCCCTAGTGAGACAGTGAGAAGCTAGCCTGATTTTCATCTTCCATATCTACCAATTAACGACGAGACTAACTATCAGCATATTTTGCGATTAGCTTGCTTACAGATTTGCAGACCGGCGTTGACTTTTGGCAGACAACATCTGAGAAATCTATTTAACCAACGGCTGGCAGCAGTGACAACTGGCAACTCTAATTGCACTTGACAGACTACAGAACGCGAGACCTTTCTCCCATGGCCTCCTGCGCCCGCTTCCTTTGCAGCAGATGCTTCTACAGCTCCAGGCACTAGTCTTGTCTGCTAATTCCTGCCCCTGATAGAACTTATTAAGACGTGCACCTGTCAGCGGGGACGCGGCAAATACGTGGCAAGGCATGCAAAGCGTAACGGCGCACCGCAGAAATGCCGCGGCGGAAAGCCTTCGCCTGTCACCGCAAACTACCTTCCAAAGTGAAAAATTACCCAGCGTCGGCGCTTGTCACCCAGACAACGTGACAGTTTCCACCACTACATCTGCTAAGGCGGGGTCACGTTGGAGAGTGTGCCAGGGTGTGTCGCTGTCCAATTGCTTTAGTGCTGACGTGCTCTTTTCATCCTCACACAGCCCACTGATGTTTCTGAACTGCCCCGGTGGTTTCATAGACTTGCGCTTGATTAAGCAGCTTAAGGCAGACAAGGCAAATTGACGACGACTCTGATATGATACTTCAAGGTACATTGCTTCAATGCTCTCCTCCTCAAATAAATCACAACGCAACTGCCTGTCAAAATGCAAAGACTCATTTTTCAACGGTGCAGCCATCTTTTTAATAGAATTTATTAGCATATATGTGTCATGTGTGTGTGTGCAGGGGCGTCAAAAACAAATAGGGGGGTACACGGTGGGGTCAGGATTTTTCTTCTTAACAATATTCCTTACAAAAAAAAATTTCTACTTTCGAATCTTGACGTTTGACTTCCCCCGCCTTTTCACCTTCGGTTTTAAAACAATATACTTCATTCCTTAACAACTTCACTCTAAAAAAAAATTGCTTTACTCAAAAATAACACAGATATCTTAATTTTACTATTTTAACTTAAGTCATAATCAAATATTCTTATAACTAAACTTATTTCTTCTATCCATTAACATGCTGCTTTTAGCTTAAAAATCAATATCTCCTTTCTTACTTAAAAATAAGCTTTTACTTAACAGACTTCGCGCACCGATTTCGGATACCATGACAGACCATTTAGGTTATAAATTTAATACTTCAACCCACTCCCCTTCTGTCCATTATCTTTTTCTGTCCTGCACCGGAACTGCTCTCCAAAAATCTTCTTCCAACGTCCACAGATCCAGGCTGCATTCGCAACAGACCTTGCATCGGGCTCCAGGGTGTTCAACCTTCTCCTTCTGTGCTCCTCCGTTCCTTCTTGCGATTCTTGTTCTTGTAAAAATCTTAATTCATGTCCTCGACACAGCTGCCACTTGACGTCTGGATATTATAAATTTCCCCGATCTGGGGCTGCCACCCCCAGAAATCGGTTCCTGTTTCCGGAGTTGCCAAGCACTTCAAAATTTTCCAATCACCCCTTCCAGCCCTTTGCACAGGCTTGATTCCATTCCATCAATCCCTTTCCAAGCCTCCTCTGTGGAAAGTAAATTCTTTTCACTTATAATTCCACACAAAGCTTGTAGTTTACGATTTATCAGTTCCAGTGTCAAGAGAGTAAGCCTTTCTTCATCTTGTAAATCAGAGTTCAACGATAATGCAATCGCAAGTTCAGCATTTTCAGAGGGAGAGTGGGTATCACGTTTCAATTCCTATCTCTTCCTCCCTTTGTTTCATTTTTTCCTGCGTCAGTCCCGGTCGCCATTTTTCCGAAGCCGAGGACAAAGACCAAAACTTCAAAAGGAGATATTTTACTCAGTTAACCCCCAAAGGGGATCTCTACAGTCTCAGTTTTAAAATTCCCAATGCTTTCTGTCAATCGTAGTAGCAGCAGTCACTTAAAGAGTTAATTTCTTTCCTCTCCGAAGGGAAAGAGGCGGGCTGCCTTTCTCTTTGCCCCAGGTCGTTCCGAGAATACAAAGAGCCATTAAACTCACAGTCACTGGGTTCTTATCAGCTCTCAAAGACAGGTAGAACTTAGACGTCATCAAAGGCTTTGTCGCCGCATTTAATCCCGGTTGGGGCAGTCCCCTATAGCCCAGCTCCGTCGTCCCTTCACCCCCACTCCCCCTTTACAGGGGGAGCGGGGGAAGGGTTCGGAGCCACAATGGGCACAGCCGGGGAGCCCAGGGTGTGGGACGCTCTTCCCACACCCCAACCAGAGCCCCGATAGCGGGTACAGGGCTCTAACCCCCGGGATGGACTGGGCGCTTCGCAGCCGAAGCAGCCCACGACCACCCGCAATGGCGTCGCCGCCGGAAGTCGCAAAGACTCATTTTTCAACGGTGCAGCCACCTTTTTGAAAATTTATTAGCATATGTGTGTGTGTGTGTGTGTGTGTGTGCAGGGGCGTCGCTAGGGGGGTGCGGTGGGGGCGGTACGCCCCAGGTGATAGGGGAGGGGGAGGGTGACAAGCGGTGGCCCCTCCCGCCACTCCCCACGCACCGCCGGTCACCCCGGGAGCAGCAGCGCTGCACGGACGGGGTGCTCCCTCGGCCGTGCGCTGTTGCTCCCAGGGCGACGGAGCGAAGCGGCGGCATGTGTGGGTGACAAGCGGCAGCCCCTCCCACCATTCCCACGCACTGCCGCTCCTTCCGTCACCCTGGGAGCAGCAGCGCACGGCCCGACAATGGAGTGCGCCTGCGCGACATTTCGCACAGGCGCACTCTGTCGTCGGACCACCGCTTCCACGGCCTCCTTTTGAGCCGCAGAGCTTAAAAGGGGGCTCTTTGGCTTAAAAGGGGGCTGCAGAAGCGGCGGCGGCGCTCCTTTGCCACCCCGGGTACCGCGGAGCCTTCCTCCGCCACTGTGTGTGTGTGTGTTAGCATGCCCTCCATTCACAGATAGATCTGAAAATGTCTTATCAGTCATGAGTAAGCAAATTGGAGAGGGTATCTTAAAGAGTAATCCCAACTCCTTTAGCACCAGGCTGGGGGGTAGGGCAATGGTGATGTACAATTGTGGAGCATTGAAAAGGCAAACAAAAAAACATTTAACCGAAAAGCAGCAAAATGGGACAGGTTTCTTAAACAGTCGAAGTGATAAGGTAATACTAAATTTCAGTGGGGTCAATAGTGGGATGAAATAAGTAAAATCATATTTCAGAAATACTCCTTTTTATTCTTTATTAAACCATCCTTCACTACTGCCAATGCTGCTTTTTTCCCTTCCTTTCCTTTTTAAAGGCTCACATAATTATAAGATCCTCTGTAATTTGTCTGCATTGGCTATATGTACCAGCAGGGGGGGGAATTGGAGTGAATAACGATGCCTTACATCTTCGACATGGATTTTCAGTGCTATGGCTAATTTATCAAAGAGAGTCCTGGTATCGATCACTTGCTATGATAGCTTAAGAATCTCCCTGCATTTCTGTCCTGCAGAAGATATCAATTTGTATTGAAGAACTGAAGCCTGAGAAACCTGGAGTGTGTGTTGTTTTTCACCCTTTCTCAAAGAAATTTATCATCAGCCGTAGTTCTGCAACACAAAATAATGATATTGTCTACTTTTCAGAATTGCTGCCATTGATTTACTTGACTCTCCCCCTCCCTTAAATGAAGATATTACACTTTTTCCTGAATTTGGATCTAAGTAGTTGGTGATAGATGGTATAACTCACAGTATCTTCTAACCCCTTTTCCTTCCAGTTTAAGAGTGAGGCTGTTACTACCTTACTGCCATTGTGAATGACTCGTTCTTGGGAATTGTTACTATTCACAAGTTATGCAGGCCTACTTTAAATGTCACTACACTGCTTCCAGAAGTTCTAGCCTAGTGCAGAAAACGATGGTTCTCACATCTGTTCCAGATGTTGGACCATATGACAATGTAACTTATTCTTAGAAGAGGGAAGAAGTGTTGGGGTTTAGTCAGTCCAGGAATAGAGATCTAGCCTGGTTTCTGAATAGGGTTACACACTTTCTTGAGAAACAGCCAAGACAGGGTGGGGGAGTGCTTCCTTAACCAGTGTGCATTACACTAGTCCAATCTCAAAAGGGATGCAGGTGGTGATGTGGTCTAAACCACTGAGCCTTTTGGGGTTGCCGATCAGAAGGTCAGTGGTTCGAATCCCCGTGACGGGTGCGAGCTCCTGTTGCTCTGTCCCAGCTCCTGCCAACCTAGCAGTTCGAAAGCATGCCAGTGCAAGTAGATAAATAGGTACCACTGTGGCAGGAAGGTAAACGGCATTTCCGTGCGCTCTGGTTTCCATCACGGTGTTCCGTTGCACCAGAAGCGGTTTAATCATGCTGGCCACATGACCCGGAAAGCTGTCTGTGGACAAACACTGGCTACCTCGGCCTGAAAGTGAGATGAGCACCGCAACCTCATGGTCGCCTTTGACTGGACTTAACTGTGCAGGAGTCCTTTACCTTTTACCTAGTCCAATCTAGAATATTCTAGAGCACCAAGGACCATGCACAGGCAATGGCAATGGCCAGGAGTTTGTACATGTTTTGGCTGCTACACCATTTCTAGGAGAAGACAGATCTGACTACGGTTCCTGATGCTCTAGAACAGGCACGTCCAACAGGTAGCTTGTGATCTACTGGTAGATCACTGGATGTCTGTGGTAGATCGCTGGCTCCCCTCAAAGAAGCTCAACAACTTTGATCTGAACCCCTAAAAACGTGGCTTTCCTCCCTAAAAAAAGCTCAATAACCTGAACCCCCCAAAATTGGGTAGATCATTACCAGTTTTTAACTCTGTGAGTAGATCACAGTCTCTTGGGAGTTGGACACCCCTGCTCTAGAACATTCTAGACTGGACTACTGTAATGCATACTATGTGGTGCTGCACCTGGAAATGCACCGAATGGCTCAAAATGATGCCACCAGATTATCTGGGATACATTTGACAGGGTACAATTCCAGTTCCGTTTGGCCTGCATTGGTTATCTATTCTCTTCTAGAGCCAACTTAAGGTGTTGGTTCTTATCTCAAAGGCTATCAGTGGTTTGGGGCCTGGGTACCTTAAGGACCACTTTCTCCTATATGCCTCCATGCATCCTAATCATAAAGTCCATTCATTGTCAGAGGTCCTGTTGCACGTGCCAGCAGGTCTCGTAGGTGGCCAAGTGAGAGAGGGCCTTTTCATTTGTGATGCCAACCCTCTGGAATGCCTTGGCCCACCATTAGGGGTTTTGTTCTGATACCTGGCAAAAATGTGGCTTGTTAGGTTGGCATTTGGTGGTAGTTTGCGATATGTTCATGTAAGATAAGGCTCTCAGTGTTTACTAGCAATGATGGCTATGTTCTCTCTCCAGTGTTGCCTCTCAGTGCCAGTTGCCTGGAATGTCAGGTGGTCAGAATGTTATTAAACTCAAGTCTCGTTTGCGAGCTTCCCATGGCCATCTGGTTGGCCAGAACTGAATCCATCTTGGCTGATCCAGCTGGGCTCTTCTTAAGTTCTTCTTCCCTGATACTAGGAGATATTTGTGCCTTGTAATTTGACGGATGCTTATTTTGGCTTCTTGGTCACTGCTGTTTTCCGTTGTGTTTATTGGCTGCTGGGTTGCTTCGCCGTTTTACGACTTTGAACCCTGTCAAATGCCACGCTAAATGCAAGGTGCATATAAAACGGCACTTCAAGCTTGCCTGATTTCCCCGCCACCATTTCTGAACAGATGTACTTTATCTGGAGCACATTTTTAGAAGCTCCAGCCGTGTGTGTGTGTGTGTTGTGTGTGTGTGTGAATGAGTCGGTGACATGTTTGCACCGGTATTAGGAAAAGTTAAAATGTCAAAGAGTTATTTCCAAAATGTGAGTCATTTAAAAAAAAACAAAAAACCAAACAGGGTTGGAGGTCTAAAAATATGCTTCAGACAAAACACAGATGAGGGGAAGAATTCAGGAAAGCAGAAATGCCATTTTTAATAAACTTTGCTGAGTGGCCATCAATCAGCTTGAAACCTGGTGTAAGTGCATTTGAAACTGCATCTCTCTTTCACACATGCATGACAACACCAGGAGAGAAGTCGTGTACAAGCAAAATGCTTCAGCATGCTAGCCCCGCCCATTCTATTAGTTTAACAAAAGTTATATACTACTTACTGTTTAGGGAAGTTTTTAATGTTTGATGTTTTATTGTGTTTTTAATATCCTGTTGGAAGCCGCCAGAGTGGCTGGGGAACCCAGCCAGATGGGCGGTAAATAAATTAATAATAATAATAATAATAATAATAATTATTATTATTATTATTATTATTATTACCTTTATTTACATGCACAAAGCCTCTTATCTGGTTATGGAATCAAGTGCTACTTTATAAATCTAGAATAGATTTCAAATCAAACACAATATGTGATGAGGAGCATTCCACACCACAAATCAAACAACAATCCCTCTTTCCCAGAGTACTCTGTAAACTGTAGTTCTGCGATGAGGGTATGAGTATCCTGACAATTCCCAGCACCCTTAAAAACTACAGTTCCAAGGATTCTTTGGGGAGGAACCATGTATGCTGAAGTGGTATAAAAAATAATACATAAAGAAATAAATGTCCAATAGCACTTCTCCTTCAGAAATGTGCATGCACAAACTTAGTTGGTCTCTAAGGTGCTACTGGACAATTTTTTATTTTTTGACTGTGTCAGACCAACACGGCTACCTACCTCAATCTGGTATTTAAAAAAAGAGCAGGAAGGAAGTCCAGTTTTAAATGATTGTAAAATTATTGAAATGTCTAAACCTGAAAAGTATAAATAAAATTTAAAAAACAAACAAACAAACCACTGAGTGCCTTGTCCCAGAATCTAACCCTCCGAGGATTGTGTGCTTTTTCCAGTCCTTTGCCTTTCATAACTTTGTTGAGGTTGAGGGCATCACTTTCCCAATGTGTTTCTACTCTCTTATCACCCTCCTCCAGTTGTCTCTCCTGCATTATCTCTCCAGTCTCGTGGGGGAGAGGGCACCACCTTCCTATAACCTCTTGCTTTCTGGTTTCTGTGGGCCTTGACTCAAAAGGTGTCCTTCAGCAATCTGGCTCCCTGCCCCCCGAAGTGTGTTCCTCTCCCATCTTGCTGTGAATCCACCTATTTTCTCCCACTAAGTAGCTTTTATCCAGCTACGGTAAGTAGATGGGCATAATCTTCCAGCTGGTCACCACCACACCTCTCCAGCCCTGGTCTGCCTGTCTTTCTGCAGTCTCAGCCTGACTGGAAGTAAACATGGCAACGTGCTGTGCTCCCATCAGCTTCCTTACAGATGTACAATAGCTAACACCACACTGTTGACATTTCCCGATGTACAGAGCTATCCGCCAGTTGCCTCGAGCATCCTGCAGCTGTCAGGCACCGAAAATCTGTTCCCCAGCATGATTTCTCAAGTCTAATATGACACTCCTAATAGCTCACAAAGTGTTTCCTCTTTAGATGCACATGCTTTCCCCTCCCCCCCAAAAAAGACCCCAAGAAGGATCTCTGGATCGTGTCCAATTAATTTGTACTGGGAATCGACCCACTGAAGTTAATTAAGCCATTATTTTCAACAGACCTACTCAGAGTATGACTAAAATTAGATACAGCCCTCTCTGTATCTATCTCTCTCAACTTGGCCTCTCTTTACTGACTCGATCACAAGACAGGAGGATCCATGCCTCTTCTCACACATTAACCTCGCTTACGACCCTGAGGATGAGTTTACATGAGCTTCCTGCTTCACCTGCCACACAGGAAAGTGTGGGGTGTAAAACTGCAGTCAAGTACAACATTCCTACAGTAGACATGTGACTTGAAGAGGGTGTGGTCTGTTGTACTAGCATGGAGGAGCACATGGCCTCCATGTTCTGATCAGTGTGTCTTCTCCATTTTGGATGTTGCCGTGTGTTTGGAGAAGTGACTGCTTAGCCGCAGTCACTTGGGACTAACTTCTTTATGGAATAGTTCTAGTTGTTAAGCCTGCCTTCAGGGATATGTCTGTGAACCTGAATGAATCTGGGAGTAAACTATTTTTATATTAACGTTAATCAGATTCTTGTGTTTATTCTTTTTAAGAGTGAAAGGCAAGGGATTTTCCCAGGAAGGAATCTTTAATAGAAGAAGAGAAGAAGAGGAGTTTGGATTTGAAAGTACTCTCACTTTGCGGACAACTTGAGAACATGCTTGGAAAAGAAGAAGAGGAGGAGGAGGAGGAGTTTGGATTTGATATCCCGCTTTATCACTACCCGAAGGAGTCTCAAAGCGGCTAACATTCTCCTTTCCCTTCCTCCCCCACAACAAACACTCTGTGAGGTGAGTGGGGCTGAGAGACTTCAAAGAAGTGTGACTAGCCCAAGGTCACCCAGCAGCTGCATGTGAAGGAGCGGAGACGCGAACCCAGTTCACCAGATTACAAGTCCACTGCTCTTAACCACTATACATAATCTAAAAAAGGGGGGTGTTTGGAACTCTGCTAGAATATGGAACTTGCTAGCGCAAGTTTGGAAGGAGATTATTAAATAATATATCCTCTCCTGCCTCCCTAATCATCCCCACAGAAAGTACAACAGCGATTCTGAGCTCTGCCTGAATACTCTTACAGGAACCACTGGTTTGGGGGGTAATTTTCACAGGGCTGAATCACCACCCTGCTTGCAGACATTTGAACAATTGCTCAAATATGCTTCCAATGTTCACTTTCCCATAGAAACAGCTGCCATGCCACAAAGCTTCTCCCCAAAACACACCAATAGCTCTTCTAATATAAATATTACCCATGTGATCCTAAGTGGCAGATGGAGCAACTGAAGCTATCCGGAAAAAGGTTTTAGACATCCAAGATGAAAAACAGGCCTTCTTTTCTGCTCCCTTAGTGTTACATTCTGAAGTACTTTTTCCAGTGGGTGTTTAAATCTTTCAGGAGATCTCCACCACCTCTTCGAGAAAGCATTTCACAGTCTATTAGATCTCACTGTTAGAAATGTTGCCTGGAGAGTCAACCTTAATCTTCCTTTGTTCAGTTTCACCCCATTATTTCTAATTATACCTCTCTGAACCAGGCTAAACAGTTCCCTGGCTTTGCTTGATGTTTACATCTTTCATATAACCACAAACTGATATAACCTCACAGATATCTGGTTAGTCTTCCTTTAAAATAAAGAAAAACCCCACTTCAATAGACAGCTCTGGTGTCTCTGGAAATGTTTGCTTTTTATTCTAGAAATTCCTTCCCACTTAAGCCTGTAGGTAGGAGAAAAGATATGGATTCTTTAATTTACATAATAGCTTACACTTATAATTATCCTTGGCCCTACGTAGTATATGACCTGGCTTATACACTCCATCTGCAATGGTGCAAGCCCATCCCCTAAATCACCAAAAATAGCTTCAAGTCTGAACTGAACCCTTCACATGAGCACCTAAACATGCAGAGAGCTGGGTGTCAGGCATCAGGGAATCTCCCCCCCCCCCACGGCGGGCTGCCAGGAACAGAAAAACAGGGAGAGTTCTTACCAAAGTCTTTTACTCAATATTCACAGAGAGAGGCTTAGAAAAGCAGCCTCTTGGTATGGTACCATTGCTATGAGTACTTCTCCACACACACCCCTTTATCTCCTCATTCGTCAGCAGCAGCACCCCGCTTTACAGTGGCTGCTTAGGGCCACTTGTCTCCAAGACCTTTGCTCTCCTACTTTCAATGCTCACCAGGTTCTGGGAGAAGGGGGGTCTGGAATGCCTTCTAGTGATAACATGTCAGCCGGCTGCTCTGTCTCTGTCTCCCTCTCCTCTTCTCCCATTATTTCCCAGCTCTTCTCTTCATCTATCTCCAAGTTTAGACCTCCCTCAAACCAATGCTGTAAATCTATACCAGGGGTAGGCAACCTAAGGCCCGTGGGCCGGATGCGGCCCAATCGCTTTCTAAATCCGGCCTGCGGACGGTCCGGGAATCAGCGTGTTTTTACATGAGTAGAATGTGTCCTTTTATTTAAAATGCATCTCTGGGTTATTTGTGGGGCCTGCCTGGTGTTTTTACATGAGTAGAATGTGTGCTTTTATTTAAAATGCATCTCTGGGTTATTTGTGGGGCATAGGAATTTGTTCATTATTATTTTTTTTTTTTCAAAATATAGTCTGGCCCACCACATGGTCTGAGGGACGGTGGACCGGCCCACGGCTGAAAAAGGTTGCTGACCCCTGATCTATACTGCCTTCCTCTTCTCTGGAAGGTTCAGGAGGAGGGGGAGGCAGTCTCCACCATTCCTCCTCAGTCCAGTCCCTGACACTGGGTGGCCCAATATCCCCCCTTTAAGATTAGTGAGATGTCAGTTTGGAATATGAAGTGTGTCCAGATCAGGATTCCAACCACTGTGGAGATCCTATTCTCCCACCTACTTGGATTCAGTGGCGGGGAAGGGTGGGGTGTAGGGGGCGGGGTGCCCCGGGTTCCAGGAGAGGGGAATGACACTTGGTGGCCTCTCCCCAAACCGAGCTCTGCCGCCCGGCACCCATCCATACTGCTTTATGGATGGCCAGGGCAGCGCCACGACCCGCCGCTTGCTCAGCGGCTCGCCCGGTCGCCACGGGAGCAGCAGCGCCGGCCCAAATGAACTGTACATGCCCAGATTTCCGGGCATGCCCAGTTTATCCGGGCCAGCGCTGCTGCTCCCGCGGTGACCGAACGAGCCGCCAAACGAGCGGCGGCTCGTGGGGATGCCCCATCCGTGCTGCGTTACAAATGGGGCAGCCCCACGACCTGCTGCTCGCTTGCGAGAGCAGCAGCGCTGGCCCGGATGGACTGGGCATGTGCGGCATTTCTGTGCATGCACAGTCTGTCCGGCTTCGTGACGTCACGACGCCCCCACTGCCGCCCCGGGCAGCCAAAAGGCTTCCTCTGCCGCTGCTTGGATTTCAATGTCGGCTCCTCCCCTAAGGTGTTATTTTGTAACTTCTGTAAACCTAGTGATTTCCCTAAGCCTGCTGGTACCTTCTCCCTCTTGCACACAGATGTTGTCATTTTGGTTACATAAAGACTCAGACATGCCACTTCTAGACGTTTGCATTGTTGCATTATGTTTTGCCGTGTTTGGGCACTTCCAAGCTGCTTCTATTTCCGGATGGGATCCAATCACATAGCAGCAAATTCCGATTGCACAAACGAAGTCGATTTGGAAGTTTTGTGCAGCAAACCTGCTTCCCCAAGAGATCAGGCTTTTTGAGATAAGGAACGTGACCGTAAAGCATGGGAAAACGCTTGCTTGTTGCAATGCCATCTCTAACTTCCTCGCTAAATAGCCAATGTTGTCGAACCTCTCTCCAATCAAATCAGGGCAATGCTCATTAAACAGGTCATCTGAAAGCACCCTTAGATAATTTATTGCAGCGGATGATCAGTGACCAGATGATCACTGTAGCAAGAATTCATCATTTGGTGGTGGAAGCAGGAGAGGCTCCATCAATAATGGAATGGCTATTGAAGATGTGGAACATTGTGGATATCATGAAATTAATGCACTTGGTTAATTTTGTCAGAGATCTATAATAGGTTATTGAAAGGTGGAGCTTTTTGCAATGCATTGGAATATGAAGGCACAAGATTCAGTGTAGCCGTTTACAATGACAGGAGCAATTTCAAATAGACTATTTAGCTTTTGATATAAGTGACAATTTAGATTTGCTGAGGAATGTATTCAGATAACTGTTGTGTGTTTTGTTAACAACTGGTTTTGTTATTGTTTCTGTTAGCTGCTTAGATATAGTTTTATATATTGAGCAGTATACATTAAGCCTAAATGAATGAATGAATGAATGAATGAATAACATCTGCTTTCTTGCTTGCTAATCTGCTTTGAGATTTTGTTACTTTGTAATTGCAATTTATGCATAATAAAATATAAAGGGTTGCACTTGGAGAACTGAAATCGCTAGCATATGCACAATATGATATGGAGGGATCTGTTCTCACTTAGAGCTATCTGGGTGGTGAAAAAGACAGGCTTTCTGTTCTTCCCCGCCAGATTATGTTTTACAGTTTTTTATGCCTGCCAAAACCTTTTTGGTTTAGGCAAACCTACACAGACATATAATTTCATTATGTCTATTTGTTTTTAAAACTGTTGAGTTTATTCGTATTTCCATATACCGATGCTAGAGATTTTTTGGGGGAGTGGGGTTGTTGTTCTCTGATTCAGCAGCATACAAATCTTGTTAAATAAAAATCTCTGCCTCACCTTCTGTGTCAAATGTGCGAATCTGGGCTATATTTGACAGTCTGATTGCTGACTTTTCTTCCCCGAGAGCTTGGGCTTTCCTTGTTCCTTCTCAGCAGCACAGCTTTTGTTGTCGCCGCTGGCTTAATTAGTTCGGATTCTTACCAGAGGAGAGGAGACGTGCGAAATGAAATCTCATAGTCTCATATACAACGCCACCGCACCAGAACGCAGGGCTGTTCATTGCTACAGAATAAGAAGTGCCAAATTGTCAAGCCTCTTCCTGAAATAAACTGCATGCGCAAATTCGCAGTGCCAGTCACAGATTGCGTGTGACAACATGTCAGTCAGGTGTCACACATAGAAGGCGAGCTGCTAATGTTCCTGGCACGAGGTGTCACCGCTGCAAAAGGGAGGGAGGGCGCTTTCCTTTGTGAAAGGAGGCGAAAGGATTTCAGAGAAGCCATTGGATGTAACATTTCCGTAGCAGTTTCTCACGGGGGTATTTCTAAAACCTTGCTATTACCCAGGAAGTGCCAATATCCATTGCAGTACCAGTGCTATGTACCTGTAGATTTGAAAAAGCCTCATAATCTGATTTCTCCCTATAACTAGGCACCCGAATCTAATCTTAAGAGGCACAGCTTAAATACAAAAGGATTGCTTCCGTATACATATGCAAGGCGGAAATCCCACTGTTTCAAATTGTAACAACCAGTTGGACAATTCTTCAGAAGGTAGCATGAAAGTGATTCCCTCTTTCTTTCAGGGAAGGCTGGTGCCCATTGAGGCTGGTAGGATGGAGGGCAGGGAGGCTGACAGTAGGTGGCGCCAGAGTCAGTGACACAAAAAGTCAACAAATTCTAGTTTTAGTCACCTCTTTCTTCCTGTAGCCTTCTAGAAGGGCAACACAAAGACTAAGAGGGAGGAGGGAGGAAGCTGGAAGCCAGTGCCACTATCTGGGCAGGTTTTAGGTAAGAAAGCAGATTTCAAACGCATCCAGGAAGGGGGAAACTCCTTTGCCAATCAACCAACATGCAACAAGGAGTAGGGATGGGAGAGAATTCAATTTAGATCACATTTAAGGTTGAGTCTACCCAGTGCTTTTTTTCTTTAAAAAATGTTTAGGGGTACTCTCATTTTGACCGAAGAAAATCACCATGTTGAAGTGCAAATCAGGGAAAATAAATACAGTAAATGGACAAAAGTCCAAAGATTCACAAAATGTTTACCTAAATTGCTCTTTTCACAACAATCGAACACCAACATCCTTCAGATTTTAGTCTTGAAACGCTTTCCATTTTTAAGTTCGGAATAGAGTACAGTGGTACCCCTGGTTATGTACTTAATTCGTTCCGGAGGTCCGTTCTTAACCTGAAACTGTTCTTAACCTGAAGCACCACTTTAGCTAATGGGACCTCCTGCTGCCGCTGCGCCGCCAGAGCACGATTTCTGTTCTTATCCTGAAGCAAAGTTCTTAACCTGAAGCGTTATTTCTGGGTTAGCGGAGTATGTAACCTGAAGCGTATGTAACCCGAGGCACCACTGTAGTTGCTTTGGAAGACAGTAATCAGGCATCCGAACAACACGACCAGTCCAACGAAGCTGACGTTGAAGAATCATTGCTTCGACACTGGTGATCTTTGCTTCTTCCAGTACGCTGGCATTAGTTCGCCTGTCTTCCCAAGTGATGTGTAAAAATTTTCAAAGACACCGTTGATGGAATCTTTTGTGGAGTTGGAGTTGGCGCTTATAAGTGGTCCATGTTTCATACACATTTAATGCACAGGACTCAGCTACATTAGCCATGTTACAACGCTATAACTGCCTTATAAACATGCGACACAAGGTGGTGCTGTAGAGGACAAAACTTTGTCTATGTGATTCCCCCCCCCCTTTCGTTATAACGATTTATGACTCATTTATAGCACACACACCCGGGTGTCTCCACCCCCATCATTCAGTCCGGACACTGAGATCCAACGCTGAGGGCCTTCTGTCGGTTCCCTCACTACAAGAAGCAAAGCTACAGAGAACCAGGCAGAGGGCCTTCTTGGTAGTGGTGCCCGCCCTGTGGAACGCCCTCCCATCAGAGGTCAAGGGAATAAACAACTACCTGACATTCAGAAAATACCTGAAGGCAGCCCTGTTTAGGGAAGTTTTTAATCTGTGATATTTTAAATGTATTTTAATATTTGATGGAAGCCGCCCAGAGTGGCTGGGGAGACCCAGCCAGATGGGTGGGGTACAAATAAAAAATTATTGTTGTTGTTGTTGTTGTTGTTGTTGTTGTTGTTGTTGTTGTTACAGATCCAGCCCTAGTTTACTCATGCAGACTGTGACTGCTCCCAGATAGATAGTGGTCAAGCCTGTTTACAGCACATTCTGACTCAGATGGAACGGAGAGGAAGAAATACAAATAGGATTACTAAAAGAAGTGTTCTTAAGTAAAGTTTTGGCTCACTTGACTCGATAAAGGGATTT
Source organism: Lacerta viridis (assembly GCA_900245905.1). NCBI lineage: Eukaryota > Metazoa > Chordata > Lepidosauria > Squamata > Lacertidae > Lacerta > Lacerta viridis. Next base: position 246,980 of record OFHU01004443.1, read on the forward strand.
GGCCTAGTGGCATTACTGCACCTACACATTTCATCTCTGCTGAATGTTGATCCCTTTGCTACCTCGGATATATTTAACAGGTTTACACTTGGTGACTTCTGGCATACGTTGCCTGGGAGGATAATTATTGTTCCTTACTGCAGCACTCACTCCTATATTGCCTCTGACGCAGGGCAGAATAATACAGCGACTCTTATTCTCGTCGTAAATGGAGGTCACAGGAAAGGTCCAGATAATTGTGTATCATATACTTTTTAGCCCTCGAGGGCTCAGGTGCTGATAGAATAATCTGAAAAGTGGAATGAGCTGCAAATAACACATACAAAATTTCAGACTAACGGATGCACTGAACACAGTCCTGTCGCTCAATATTCGCTCAGTGCCCGTTCTGCCGTAATTCACCAGCCTACAAGTGGTTTTCTAGCTCCAATTCAAAAGGGGTATGGAGGCTGGGGGAAAATGTGCCTATTCCATGTGGCCAGCAACACCTGAAAACTGGAGACTTCCAAGCACAGAAATCATCATCTTCATCATCATCATCATCATCATACCTCCCTATACCCGGTGGTCTCAGGGCGGTTCACGGAATAAAATCAAGATATAAAACCACAAAATACCTAATAAAAATGCAAACAACAACCCAATAGCCCCCCCTCCCAAAAAAACCCCACATTTTAAAAGGGCATAGGATGTAAATCGGGACGCGGGTGGCGCTGTGGGTTAAACCACAGAGCCTAGGGCTTGCTGATCAGAAGGTCGGCAGTTTGAATCCCCGCGACGGGGTGAGCTCCCATTGCTCGGTCCCTGCTCCTGCCACCTAGCAGTTCGAAAGCACGTCAAAGTGCAAGTAGATAAATAGGTACCGCTCCGGCGGGAAGGTAAACGGTGTTTCCGTGCACTGCTCTGGTTCGCCAGAAGCGGCTTTGTCATGCTGGCCACATGACCCGGAAGCTGTACGCTGGCTCCCTCGGCCAGTAACGCGAGATGAGCACCACAACCCCAGAGTCGGACATGACTTGGCCTAATGGTCAGGGGTCCCTTTATCTTTTTAGGATGTAAATCAGATCAACGAAAGGCTTGGTTAAAAAGGAATGTTTTCGCCTGGCGCCTAAAGGTGTATAATGAAAGCACCAGGCAAACTTCCCTGGGAAGAGCAATCCACAGACAGGGAGCCGCTGCAGAGAAGGCCTGTTCTCGTGTTGCCACTCTCTGGACCTCTCGAGGAGGGGGCACACGAAGGAGCACCTCAGAAGATGATTGCAGGTTTCGGGTAGGTCCTTGAGGTATTGCAGTCCTGAGCTGTATATGGGCTATGCATGTTCCTCATGTGCCAATAAACATGCATAAGAGGCAAGCCTTCAGTTGAACCGTGGTGCAGACCATATCGACTCTTAAGAAACTGACTTTGGCTGCATACACAGCTATACAGCACATTTAAAACGCTTTTAAACCACCACCAACAAGATCCTGGGAAGAGCAGCTTGTTAAAGAAGAGTTTGGATTTGATATCCCGCATTGTCACTACCCGAAGGAGTCCTCAAAGCGGCTAACATTCTCCTTTCCCTTCCTGCCCCACAACAAACACTCTGTGAGGTGAGTGGGGCTGAGAGACTTCAGAGAAGTGTGACTAGCCCAAGGTCACCCAGCAGCTGCATGTGGAGGAGCGGAGACACGAACCCGGTTCCCCAGATTACGAGTCTACCACTCTTAACCACTACACCACACTACACAAAGGTGCTGCGTATTGCAGCTCTGTGAGGAGTAAACTACAATTCCCAATATTCTTTGGTGAGGGGTGCTTTATACAGTGGCAGCCTTATACAGAGTCAGCCCATTGTCCCACCTAGTTTATTATTGCCTGCGCTGACCCTTAGTTGTTTTCTGGGGTTTTGGATATGGGTCTCACTGTGCCTTGCAAAGTTCTGAGCTATGGCCATTCCTGAGACAAGAACATTTGGGCTACTTTTCAGATCAGGCCTTGTAACTCTGATTTAATGTATGCTCATCCTCAGTTTGTATTCTGTCCAAGCTTTGATACAGACTGCTTGTTTGCCAGTTCCTAAATCCACTAAAGTAATGGGAAAGAAAAACCAATTCAAAACCCTGAGGATCATCTAGCCCAGCAGGAATATGCAGCTGTCCTGTACAGGGGTCGAACCTGAAACCTTGGCATTATTCTTCACTGCCCTGAATCTGCCTCTGCTTGTGCGCCAAGTCCACCCTAACTTCTATGGAATTTTCCAGGCTGGTTAGCTGTTTGGATGCCAATTTCTGACTTGAAAACTCTGTGGAGTTAAGGAAGGAAGTGGGAAAGAGCAGCCAATTGAAGGATCAGGAATGAACTGGGGGGAAATTTGGAAAGATAATCTATGCAAGTTCCTGCCTGTCGGGACAGAGAACTGCAGGTAAGGAGCAGGCCGGTTGATGGGGGGCAAATGCATAATGGGGGTTCCAGAGAGAGGCTGGCTGGCTGGCTGGTTGTGTGTGTGTGTGTGTGTGTGTGTGAGAGAGAGAGAGAGAGAGAGAGAGAGAGAGAGAGAGAGAGAAAGAAAGAAAGAAAGAAAGAAAGAAAGAAAGAAAGAAAGAAAGAAAGAAAGAAAGAAAGAAAGAAAATGAATGGATGAGCTCAGTGGCATAGCATGGGTTGCTAGTGCCCGGGGAAAGGCAAATATTGCACACAAACCCTAGGCCATGGTTCCTGTCAGGGCCGGGCAGCGGTGGCGATGGTGGTGCGGGAGGGTCTTCCCAGCAGAGAGAGGGAAGCTGGGGAGGCGACAACAGCGATGGTGGACATTTGTTTTATTATTTATTTAATGAAATTTTACCACCACTTGATTGTTTTTTTTATTAAAAAAAACCCTCAAAGCTGTTTATTTTTCTTATGAAATTTTGCACACACACACACAGACACACACCCCACCCCACCCCACCCCAAAAATTGTGCCCAGGACAACAACCCCCCTACCAGCCCCCAGCCATTGGATGGGCTATAAGAGGAGAGTGGTAGATGGAGAAAGAGAAAGGGAGTGAAAAGAGAAAGGGGTTCTCTGGCTGCTTTGGGTTTCCCTGCAAGTGGTGTGAAGCCCCTGATCACTTTAGCTCATGGGAACGCCATCCTCAACCCTCAAAATGTTGCCCGCACAAACCTGCACAATGCTTCTATTTCATTGCTATCCCTGGGATATTCGGGTGGCAGCAAGAATTAGAGTGGCAAGCCCTCTGCCATGCTATCTGAAATAGCAGCAATTACCCAACTTGTCACCTTCCGTGGTCTGAGGAGATGAATCGAGATAACAATAAGACAACGTTATTATTTCAATTTCCCAGCTTCCTCACCAAATGTACGTATTAATAACACAGAAAAGGGCTGCACGTTGCGACCAACCAAGACTGCCGCTTTGGACGTAACGCTGCCAAGAAATCAGGAAGATCTCTCTCTCTTTAATTAGGTCTGTTATTCTCAAGGTGTCCTATGCAAATGCAGGCTATACAGATGACACACTGACAGAGGGGGGCGTTTCCTATATAAAAAAAAGAAAAAGAAAAGTGTGTGGTGATTTGGGGCATGTTGTTGCTTTATGGGCCATCAGGGACCTCTTAATGAGACTGGGTCCCCCCCCCCCCAGTAAGTGGCATAGAGAGATGAGCAGCCACACAGAACACTAATTCTCCTACACCCCCTGCCTTAGCTGCCTGCGTCTTGCCACACATTAATCCCTGTCTACAGCTTGTACTCTCACTTTGCGGACAACTTGAGAACACGCTTGGAAAAGAAGAAGAGGAGGAGGAGGAGGAGTTTGGATTTGATATCCCGCTTTATCACTACCCGAAGGAGTCTCAAAGCGGCTAACATTCTCCTTTCCCTTCCTCCCCACAACAAACACTCTGTGAGGTGAGTGGGGCTGAGAGACTTCAAAGAAGTGTGACTAGCCCAAGGTCACCCAGCAGCTGCATGTGGAGGAGCGGAGACGCGAACCCGGTTCACCAGATTACGAGTCTACCACTCTTAACCACTACACCACACTGGATCAGTACTGGATCAGAACAAAGACTATGTAGCCCATCATCCTGCTCCCATGGTGGCCAATCAGTTGCCTCTGGGAAAAAGATGGGAACTTCCTCTGCTAACTCTTTGGGACCAGCCCCAGAGACCAGTTCTCCATCCCACAAATCGCTGGGTCCCTGCAAGGGATCAGATATCTATTGAAGCCTCGGGTCCACTGTTGCACTGCAATTTCATTTAAAACAAAAAGACCAGATCCAGGCACTTCAACCACAGCAATTTCTTTACGGTACTGTATCTGTATCCTGGGGCAGGTCGCAGGACCGGAGCTGAATATTCAAAAGTGAAGTCACTATAACAGCAATTAAATCAGCTTGCTTCCTGGAGCCAAACACCTTTTTTAAAAAAATGATTAAAAGTTATTCCAGTCTCTAAGAAAAATACCCTTTCATTATTTTGGTTATCGTTGTCGTCAACACCACCACACAATACACTGTGCCAAAAAAGAAAAAGCAATTATACAAATTCACATCCATTTGTTAGAAGTTCTCCAAGCTGATTTCCATGAAATGATTAGCGGTGATGCTGTACAATTATTTATATCCCGCCCCCTTCTGTTGTCTTTCCTAAGTTTCCCACTCCCCTGCCCGCACCCAGGGCTGTGGTTCCCCAAAGACCATCCTTGAAGAGAAAGGAACAAGATAAGGACAAGGTGCATATGTAGCAGCTGGTTTTAATATTTTATTTCCGCTACCCTCCCTTCCCCCCCTCTAATCTCTTTGCAAACCGGGAGGGAAATGCAGCATTTTAAGGACGACAGGCAAAGCCGGTAATGAAACGCAAGCTTCATTCAAATGTGAGAATGATGTTTATTTATTTGCAAATGAGAAATTATGCAAACCCTCCGTGCCTACCTGTATGCTCAAATTGCCCAGGGGCTCGTCTAAAATCGCATCAGCGGTAAACAGCGTCTATCAGGTGCCTCTGCTTAAATAGCATTGCACTGGGTATTTGCAAGGGAAGCTCACGTGAATGTTTGTTTCATTAAAATGCCATTCAAGTTTTGATGTGGCTCTTTTGTGGAGTAACAACCAGGAAAGGAATGGGGTGGGGAGAATTGTTCAGGCTGCTTTGTTAATATTTATTGGCTTGTGCCAGCTTGCTAGGGTGGATGGGAACAGACGCTTGCAGATATGAAAAGCATTTCGACAAAGGGCGCTGATGAAAAAATATATAGTTCAAGAGATAACATATGGACCCTAATTCAGCTCAGACAGTTAAACATGCAGCGTTGAGTACACTGCACAAAGCTGTAACTAGGCATTTCGGTACCCAGCACAGAGTTTAAAATGTGCTAGACTAGAGTCCAATTTACATGTTGACGTCGTGTTGCTACTGTAAATCTGCTATCCCTGTGCAATTTGCAAGAGCGCTGATCACACATGGGGCAGCCATTTCTGGATACTTACTGAGTGACACTGGGATGCAATCAAATGTGGGTTGGGGTGTTGGCCTGACGGTGGAATAGGCATAGATGAGAATTTGTCACAATACTTAGGCTACTCTCTGTATTTCATGGCTGCTGTGTCAGTGACCCTCCCCCTCCCCCTCCCCCTCCCCCTGCTCCTGCTCCTGCTCCTGCTCCTGAATCTTCCCAGGAGCAGGAGGACAGTATAGATTTGGAAGAGTGGTTTGCAGAGGGGCATAGTTCAGAAGGCAGAAGCTGGGAAATACTGGATGGGGAACAGCTAGGAGAAGAAACACTGGAAGAGAGAGAGAGTTAACAGATTCACAGTCTCTGGATAGCATCCACCTCCCTTCTCCAAAGTCAAGGAGAGCTCAAAAAGTGTCAGAACAGAAAGCGCAGAGGTTACAAACTCAGATTACAAGACATAGGAGTGATGTAGATTGATAGGGAAAGAGGGGGAGTGTCCCTTAATTAGGAGCGCCACAATTTCTTTGTTGTCTCACTGCGGTTTTTAAAAATTCTAAGTGGTAAGATGTTCCTTTCGTTTGATCTCTTATCTACTGCCACGGGGGGGGGGGGAGGAAGCTGATTCTCCAAAGCCTGACATGCTGGTAGTAATAAGGCAATGCGCTGCGGCAGGAGTGGGAAACCTGTGGCCCAGTAAATGTTTCTGAACTGCAATCAGAGCTGGAAAGGTTGGCACCCCCCAAAGATGTGTCACCAACATTCTCACTTTGCTGCTGGTCTTCCAGGCCTCTAGAGGCAGAGAGGAACTAAGGGCAAAGCTCTGCAGGAAGCCTCTTCTTCTGCCAAGTTAGTGAAAAGGAAGGCGTTCCACAACCCAGCTAGGCTGCCAGGCATGGGGCAGAATCTCGCTGACTTCACCCTTGCCTCGGATTCTCCTGGAGGAACCAATGCAAGGCCCCGCTGCTGGGCAGAAGGGAGGGATCTGGAAGGGTTTTCTACCCCGCCTGGTGCGGGACACTCCTACTGGAACTAGTGCCCCCATTGCTGGGGAAGCAAAATACCTCAGGTGCCAAAATGCCTCAGGTCACCCCTGACTACAGTGCCCACCAACCCTGACCATTGGCCAAGCTGGATGGGCCTGATGGGAGTTGGAGTCTACACACATCTGGAGGGTTGCAGGTTCCCCATTCTTGGATGAATGGGTAAACTTATTAAAGGTAAAGGTAAAGGGATCCCTGACCATTAGGGGACTCTGGGGTTGCGGTGCTCATCTCGCTTTATTGGCCAAGGGAGCCGACGTACAGCTTCCGGGTCATGTGGCCAGCATGACTAAGCCACTTCTGGCGAAACAGAGCAGCACACAGAAACACCATTTACCTTCCCGCCGGAGCGGTACCTATTTATCTACTTGCACTTTGAGGTGCTTTTGAACTGCTGGGTTGGCAGGAGCTGGGACCGAACAACGTCACAGGGATTCAAACCACCAACCTTCTGATCTGCAAGCCCAAGAGGCTCAGTGGTTTAGACCACAGCGCCACCCGCGTCCCATTTATTAAAGGTAGTTGAATGCAAATTATAAAGCTCTTTTCCTGCCATTAGACAATGCACGTAAGGTAAAAAATCAAGAGGCGGGGCTTTTCAGATCGTAGCATTTCCATGCTAGAGAAAGCCTCGCCTATCAGTGATGTGCAACTGTTACAGACATAGAACCACACTCCGTTAACAAAATAAAACATGGCAAACTCATTCATGCTGGCAGTCCCATAAAGAGCGGGGGCTCTGCATATGTATGAACAGCTTAGTTAAGGGTATTTTGTACATGGAAAAAAGAGGGTTCACCAAACTCAAGGGCCACCACCCCAGCACCTTTGCCATTTTTGCCCAAAACTTACACATTTCTCAAGCCGGGCTGCCTGTCCATACCAAACCTATCTTGTGCTTGTGCAGCAGCTTGATCTGCAGAAAATGAGCATTACAGTTTTACAGAGCCTGGAGGTACATATTCTTACCAGCTGGTGTCTGCACACAAGCTGCTGTGAAAGGCATTGCTACAGAGGTCAGCTGAAGAGTTGGCAAACTTAATTCAGCGATGTGCAAGTGCCAGGTGCAACACACAGCTCTGTTTTGTAGAAGATTGCATTTCAGCAAGTGCAGCTTGTGATGCCACGCGCTGTGCCAGGGATATGAAAACGTCAGTTTACATAAATTCCCTCTGCTACACTAGCATTAAAAATCCAGGGACCCTGTTTTTGGTTGCATGTTGCATGGTGTTATTTAAAACAGAAAACATGGTCGAATTGCGCAAGCTGAAATCAAGGGATGGGCAAATCTGTCAACTTTGCTTCTCTGAGTATCTCATTTTTTTCAATCATAAATCCAGTCCTTAATGTTTCTGCTGCAATTTTTGATTTTAAATAATCCTCATGAAAACTCATCAGTATCTTAGTGATTTCCCCCCAAAACATACATATTTTTGTATACAATTTCCCCTAATGTACACATTTTTTTTCCAATTTCCCCCAAGATAAAGCATTTTTATATTATTTCCAGAAATGTGTACATTTATATGTGCACTTTGCCCTAATCAATGCATTTCTATACACATCCCATTTCCCTTCCATCAAGATTGGGGGTTCATGGCGTCATTAATGTGTACATGGGTTGTTATTTTACCGCCAACTTGAATATGCCATCTTTGGAGTCTGCCCTGAATTACGTGAGTCACATTGCAGGACCTGCAAGTGGTATTTTATTTGATATAGTATTGTTTGCCTGAGATAAAATTTTGGTAATGCATTTGGATTCGCAAGGATATGATGTCATGTGACAAAGACACATGAGAGCAGAAGCAGCAAAGCATTCTGGGAAGCGCTGGGACTGCACAATCATTTGGGCCTACTAAAGTTATTCAGGCCTAACTGCTAACTGCTGAGTCACTCTGTCATGTGACTCATTCTCCTTAAAAGTAGAAGCCATTTTCTCTCTGTGTTCTCAGTAAGATTTCAGTCAGAGTCAGTCTGCCTCAGTTGTGAGCAGAGTCAGTATGTAATCTCAGTCAAACTGTTTGGAACCATGTTGTTTTATGAAGAAGTTTACTTTAACTCAGTAAAGCTCTTATTCTTCCGCTGAAAAACTCTGCATTATTAATTTACCCCGCGCGACATATGATTGGTGGCTTTCGCCAATAATCTCACATATAGCTGTGTGGATTTAGAAGCTGGCTGAATGCGCATTGTTTTAGTAAGAGTTTCAAAGTTTGCTTTCCCTGGTGACCAGCAAGAGATGATGGATGGAAATCTACCATGAACAGGATATGTCAGTCTTTGCTGATGACACCTCACTTTCATGAAGAAGAGTTACAGTTGCCATAGTCAAAACAAAATAAAAAATAAAAAAACACCTTCCAGTAGCACCTTAGAGACCAACTAAGTTTGTTCTTGGTATCAGCTTTCGTGTGCATGCACACTTCTTCAGATACCATGCACACAAAAGCTCATACCAAGAACAAACTTAGCTGGTCTCTAAGGTGCTACTGGAAGGATTATTTTATTTTTTATTTTGTCATGAAGAAGAGTTTCTCTGGCTAAGAGATACCCAATGGATACCCTGAAAGAGACCTCCCCCCAATGAAGCACTTATATGGAGGTACAAATCCGCACACCCCTTTTTCAATGTCACTGATCTTTTTAACAACCCCACTGCTGCTCACACTGGAAATCCTGCCACACCCAACATTTCAAGAGAAACATCAGCTACAACTTCGCTTTCATATGTGGAGGACTTGTAAAAGGGTAAAAGAGTATAGTCGTACCTTGGATCTCGAATGCCTTGCAAGTCAAACGTTTTGGCTCCCAAATGTCGCAAACTCGAAAGTGAGTGTTCCAGTTTGGGAATATTCTTTGGAACCCAAACGTCCGACACAGCTTCCAATTGGCTGCAGGAGCTTCCTGAACCCAAATGGAAGCTGCTCCTTGGTTTCCGAATGTTTTAGAAGTTGAACGGACCTCCAGAACGGATCCCATTCGACTTCCGAGGTACCACTGTATTGGGAAACAATCCATAATGAATTGAGAAAAATGTTTAAAAGTATTCCCCCCCCAAAAAAAAACCCAGAGTCCTTTCTGCTGGGGATAATTCAGACTGAAATTCCCAGGTGTCCAAAAAGGTTATTTATGTATGATGCTACTACTGCAGCCTGTGTTTTCTTAGCCCCAAAATGGAAAACGAGCGAAATCCCAACCAAGAAAAATGGCAAAATAAGTTGACAGAATGTGCGCAGTGCGCACCTTGCAGACTTAACATAAGAGAACAAGAAGAACATACGTTTAGAGAAGATCGGAAAACGTTTATTGAATATATGGGAAATAACTGTGCACATCTGAAAAACGCTGGCAGCATTAAGATAAATCCAACAGTGTAAATAAGTTTTGATGGGTGCAATAATAGAATACTGAATGGTTAGTTTAAGTAAAATATGCAGGGATTTATGTTATGTAAAATGAACCATGGAAAGAGAAGAAGGGAAGTCATTGCTATTTTAAGGTTGTTTAAATGAATATTCTAAATTGCAAAACATAATAGCAGGATTGGTGGTTTGCTGCTGCTGCTGCTGCTGTTGTTTGTAGTACAAATGTGTTTGTAGTGTGCACAGGATAGACAGATGCCAGGAATGAGGTGTGCACCTTTGACGAGGTACCAAATTACAGACATGCTTTTGAAGGCTGAATGAACTAGGTCTCCAGGCATATAGAAAAGTGATGCTGCATAAATCTAACAGGACCCAGTACAGAGTACAAACCTAGAATTACAGAATCGTGGAACTGGGGTCACACCAAAGGCCATCTAGCACAACCCCCTGCAATGGAGGAATCACAACTGAAGAGTCCCTGACAGATGCCCCCCCCCTCTTTGCTTCAGGACCCTTTGCCTATTGCTTCATTGCAGAGGTCGGAATTTTGCAAGTTTGGCCCAGGGTCAAGGTGGGTGGGCTGCCGTGGGAAAAATGACTTGCCCTCCTTTGTAACATCTCTTGCTTCTCCCTTAAAAGCCACCAACTACAGGTGTCCATTGTGGGTTAGAGAGGAGAGGCAGTGACGGTTGACTTGAACTAGGAGGCGGAGCAAGCAGCAGCAATGCGTTCAGTTTTGGAGATTCAGGAAGGGGGGAGAATCAGCGAACTTGTCCTTCGTGGGACAGAGTGGTAAGTTTGTGGGGCCCCATCCTTTTCTTTGTCACATCTCCTCCTTCCCAGAACGATTCCTGTAGGTTCCATCATCACGTGGGGCTGATAATGCCAAGGTTGCAGGCTCAGTCCCTGCATGGGACAGCTGCACTACCTGCAGAATCCTTTAGTCTATCTTGCCTAAATTGGGGGGGGGGGCATAAAGTGGTGAAGTGGTGACTAACTCCCCACGGTGGCAATTCCAGGGTCCCATCATAAAGGGGTTTGTATATGGGAGTCACTGGCCATACATTGAAAGGTTGTCAGTGAACTCCCCTGCATTGTGGGGATATGGGGTGGGCTGCCAGTTTACACAAGCACCTTGCTGTGCATCCTCCCATATCCCATTCACCCTGAGGAGCCCCAGTTACCCCCGGCTGGGGGGCTGGGAGGGAGACACGGCCAATGCTGAAGCCAAGGTCTCTCGGTCCTGGAATGGCAGTACCTCCTTTCTCCCCAAGACTGGAATGCTCTTGGCTGCCTCTTTGCAACTGTTATGAAGTCCTACAGAAAGAGGGAAGGAATTGGAAGGGATTGATTCTCTATTAGGCTAAACGTATTTCGGTTCTGCTTCATCTTTTCTAGGCTCAGGAGAATGAGAACATACATTCAGCAGAAGAAAAATAACAAAGTGGCTCCCCTCCAGAAGGAGCAGCAGCCTGTGACACCAGGTGAGGAAGCACCCCCACTCCCACCATGCCATTTTTGGAAGGGGAGGGCAGGAATAGGCTAGAGTGGCAGCTCAGGGTGTAGGATTTGTGAGGAAGGGGAAGCTAGTAAGAAAAAAACCAAAAGAGCCAGACTGCTGGATCTGACCCAAGCCTCATCTGATCCAGCATCTGGAAACCCACCCCAGTGGCCAGCCAGTTTTGTGGGGTTGATGAAGATGATATTGACAGAGAGAGGAAGCATTTCTAGTGGAAGCAGGAGGCAGAGGCAGCTGATAGGACAGGGCTGGGGACAGTTGTCAGCTAGAGGGCCACATTCTCTTGTGAGCCACGTTCTGGGGGCTGCAGGCCAAGATTAGTCCCCAAGGCCTGGGGTTTGCCACCCCTGCAGTAGGAGTGTAGAAGCAGGGAAATCAAGGAGAAGGTTCTTGGAATAATCTTGGAAGCTGCTAAGGGATGAACTAACCTGTTCCCATGCCCTCTTGTTGCAGTTCTGAAAAAGCTCTTCCAGACATTTCCAGAGCTTGAGGTTAGTACTGTGGGGACAGTTCTGCAGTCTCTGAATACTTCCACCCCCACCCTCAAAAAGGCTCCCAGAGCAACTAATGCCAATAATGTGGCGTGTGTCCCTGGGGTGCCAGAGGCATGTCCTGCCCTCTTCCCTGGTGCTGCCCTTCCACCTCTGCCCAGGAGGCTGCAGGGCCCATGGAGGTCCTCTGGGGCAAGGGATTGGGTCCAAGCCTGAGGGAGGCCAGTCTTTCCTGGCTTGGGCCTGCTTGTGGGCTCTCTTGCACCCATTAATTGTGGGTTTTGTAGTGTTACAAAAGGCGTCTAATCCAGCTTTCTCTTTCCTCTGCAGAAGACCATTGCCAAAAGACATCGGGCACCTGTTGGGCCAGTACCGGAAGGTAAATGAATCTCCACACCTTGGGGATGCAGAAAGCGTCCCCGGAGCTGACTTTTCACTTAGTAGCTTTATTGTTCGTGCCCGAGGAAGACTTCCCAGGCCTTCTAGCTGTATTTGCTGTGCCTTGCAGGCCCTTTTCACTTTGCCTCAGTAGGCAGGCCCTGACTGACTCCAGCTACAAAAGCTGAGGTGGTTGAAACCTTGGGTTTGGGTATTATTTAGCGGGCTATGTTGAGACAGGCTGTTAATTTAGTCTCTCTTTTTCATTCTCTTCCAGAGGACATCATTATAGAAGACATCGAATGAGCTTCCGGCACGGTGCGGGGAAAAGGGAGTTAGGGGAAAACGAGGGCGACGTAGTGTCAAAGATAAGGCTGACCATAAGTCAGGAGGATAACAAGCTCTCCGGGCTGAACGCCAGCAAGTCATTCTCCGGTCCAGCCATGCTTCCACCAATCTGCGGAACGAGCTGGAAATAGTCCAAGCAGAGTGTAGCACAGCATAAAGTCCTGAAGTGAAATCATTAAGTCCCAATAAAACGCTTCTTGAGACGAAAGTTCTAGTCTAAGTCATATTTATTGCAGAAATATGTACATCAGCCGAGAGCAAAACAGCATAGCTCCATCCTGGCTTACAGCACAGTAGAAACTGCGACACAGAAAAACAAAAGCAGTACAGAACAATAACAAACACCCAGTGTCAGAACGTAACATCCTGTGCAGAGTTAACTCTGTGTTAACCTGAATCCACAACAAGTAGACTCCCCGGAAAAAGCCAGAGAAGAGGTCTCAGGCTGAAAGGCACCAAGCGGCTTCAAAAAAGACTGTCCCGCAGCGGCATAGTGGAAGTGGCAGGAGGAGTCCGGCGTGAAAAAGGGGGCACCCCTGACTGTGAGACGCCTGAAGACCCTGATGAGGAAGCACCAGGTTTCTCCAGCTTGTTAACTGGAGGTTTCAACCCATACTGCCTAAAACGGACTTTACTTTCAATAAAACTTTGGCAGGTCCACTGGCTTTATTGTTTTTCATTTGGTTAATAGCTGTACACAACTCTCCCAGATTTGGAGATACTGAGAGCTCATCTCTAACTTGTTTTGGCAGAGGTATTGTAATATACATAAATCCACAAATAGAGGCGAAACAAATCTTTAAGGACGATGAAGGTAGAATGCTGAATGTATTGTTGGAGAAAGGTAGGGGAAAGGTTGTGGCAGTAGGGATTTATGCACCAAATGGGAATAAGTCAGAATATTTTAAGACAGTGGGAGATAAAATACTAGAATATATAAATGAGTAGATTATCTTATTAGGTGATTTTAATGGAGTCACCTCATTGGAATACGATCGTACAGATTCAGGAGGGAAATCAAGAGGTGGCTTACTCCCTCACACCTTTTTCCATATGGTCGAAAGTTTAAACTTGAAAGTTGTCTGGAGATATAAACACCCTAGGGAGAAACAATTGGCACACCACTCACAGGCTAAAAAATTGTCCGGAAGAATTGATGGAATTTGGATTTCAAATAATTTAATGTTAAAAATTAATAAAACAGAAATACAGCCTAGGTCAATATCTGATCATAATCCAGTTACACTGGAACTAAGAGACAATAGAAAGGTGAAAAGAAGATGGAGACTGAACCAAAAAAATTTAAATGACGAAAAGATTTTGAAAAAAGCACAAGAACTCAGAGAATTCTTTCAAATTACGGTAATAAGGTGCAAGATACTGATATTAGAGTCATATGGGATGCGAGCAAAACATTTATAAGAGGTTTTTGTATTCAGCAAAATGCGATCCAAAAAAAAAGAAATAGAGAAGGGAAAATGGATCAAATAAGAAAAGAAATAGAAGAAAACGAGAAAAATATTGGATCCGGAAAGTGAGTGAGGTCCCAACTAAACAAGAACCTTGGCAACTTAAGCGGACAGAATATGCGCAGCTTGCACACTTAACATACAGAGTAAAAGAACAAGAAGAACATACGTTTAGGGAAGATTGGAAAACGTTTACTGAATATATGGGAAATAATTCTGTACATCTGAAAACGTTGGCAGCATTAAGATAAATCCAACAGTGTAAATAAGTTTTGATGGATGCAATAATAGAATACTGAATGGTACAGTTTTTGTAAAATATGCAGGGATTTATGTTATGTAAAATGAACCATGGAAAGAGAAGAAGGGAATTCAATGCTACTTTAAGGTTGTTTAAATGGATATTCTAAATTGCAAAACAGAAACTTTAATGAAAATTTTATATGTTCAATGCAGGATTGGTGGTTTGCTTCTGCTGCTGCTGCTGTTTGTAGTACAAATATGTTTGTAGTGTGCACAGGGTAGACAGATGCCAGGAATGAGGAGTGCACTTTCAATGAGGTACCAAATTACAGGCATGCTTTTGAAGGCTGAATGAACTAGGTCTCCAGGCATATAGAAAAGTGATGCTGCATAAATCTAACAGGACCCAGTACAGAGTACAAACCTAGAATTACAGAATCGTGGAACTGGGGTCACACCAAAGGCCATCTAGCCCAACCCCCCCATTCTTTGCTTCAGGACCCTTTGCCTATTGCTTCATTACAGAGGTTGGATTTTTGCTTCCTCTCATATTCAAGATTTTTGTACTTGCATTGTTGTATATAAAACAGGGACTTTTCCATATTGTCTTCTAAATAGAGAAATTGATTGTTGATCTTGTGGAGAGGTTAGCTTGCTTGTCTTCAGGGTAAATGACTTAAGAGGAATATTAATAGGAAACGGCCTTGGACAGAGTCAGACATTGACCCATTCACCTCAGCATCGTCTACACTGACTGGTTTCAGACAGGGAACATTCTCTGTCCCACCTGGAGATGTCGTCCAGGATTATCTAGGAGGATGATAATGCAGAGCAGATTGTCTAATCCTGCGCTATGGACACCCCTAGACTTGGGAGTCTTCTACTGCATTTAACGGGATGTTGGAATTGTCTCCCTTTTGAAATGTGGCTGAATGAAGAATGATCTGCTATAAAAACATGAACTCCAAAAGAGGAGATTCAGCAAACCTGCAAGCGGAACAGCAGGTGCTACCAAGTTCTGAAGAAACATCAAGAAGGGGCAAGTTCTTGCCCAGGGTCAAGGTGGGTGGGTTGCGTGGGAACAATAACTTGCCCTCCTTTGTGACATCTCTTGCTTCTCCCTTAAAAGCCACCAACTACAGGTGTCCATTGTGGGTGAGAGAGGAGAGGAGTGACAGTAGTCTTGAACCAGGAGCAGCAATGCGTTCAGTTCAAGAAACTGAAGAAGGAGGGCGAATCAGCGGGCTAGTCCTTCGCGGGACAGAATGGTAAGTTTCTGGGGCCCCATCCTTTTCTTTGCCATATCTCCTTCTCCCCAGGACAATTCCCATAGTAGGTTCATTATCACGTGGGGCTGATAATGCCAAGGTTGCAGACTTGGTCCCTGCATGGGACAGCTGCACTGCCCACGGAATCCTTTAGTGTATCTTCCCTAAATGGGGGGTGTGTGTGAAGTGGTGAGTGGTGGCTAACCCCCCCCCCCCGCGCGGTGGTGATTCCAGGGTCCCCTCTTAACGGGGTTTGTATATGGGAGTCACTGGCCCTACACTGAAAGGTAGTCAGTGAACTCCCCTGCGTTGCGGGAATATGGGGTGGGCTGCCAGCGTACACAAGCGCCTTGCTGTGAATCCTCCCATATCCCATTCACCCTGAGGAGCCCCAGTTCCCCCCGGCTGGGGGCTGGGAGGGAGACACGCCCAATGCCGAAGCCAAGGTCTCTTGGTCCTGGAATGGCAAGAGCTAGTATCTCTTTCTCTCCAAGCCCCGAATGCTCTTGGCTGCCTCTTTGCAGCTGTTATGAAGTCCTACAGGAAGAGGGAAGGAATAGGAAGGGATTGATTCTCTATTAGGCTAAACGTATTTCCGTTCTGCTTCATCTTTTCTAGGCTCAGGAGAATGAGAACATACATTCAGCAGGGGGAAAAAACAAAGTGGCTCTGCTGCAGAAGAAGGAGGAGCCTGTGACACCAGGTGAGGAAGCACCCCCACTAACACCACACCATTTTTGGAAAGGGGAGGGCAGGAATAGGCTAGGGTGGCAGCTCAGGGTATGGGATTTGTGAGAGAGGGGAAGCTAGTAAGAAAAAGACAAAAAGAGCCAGACTGCTGGATCAGACCCAAGGCTCATCTGGTCCAGCATCTGGAAACCCACCCCCGTGGCCAGCCAGTTTTGAGGGGTTGATGAAGATGCTATTGACAGAGAGAGGAGAGGAAGCATTTCTAGTGGAAGCAGGAGGCAGAGGCAGCTGATAGGACAGGGCTGGGGACAGTTGTCAGCTAGAGGGCCACATTCTCTTGTGAGCCACGTTCTGGGGGCTGCAGGCCAAGATTGGCCCCCAAGGCCTGGGGTTTGCCACCCCTGTAGTAGGAGTGTAGAAGCAGGGAAATCAAGGAGAAGGTTCTTGGAATAATCTTGGAAGCTGCTAAGGGATGAACCAACCTGTTCCCATGTCCTCTTGTTGCAGTTGTGGAAATGCTCTTCCAGACCTTTCCGGAGCTTGTGGTTAGTACTGTGGGGACAGTTCTGCAGTCTCTGAATACTTCCACCCCCACCCTCGAAAACGCTCCTAGAGCAACTAATGCCAATAATGTGGCGTGTGTCCCTGGGGTGCCAGAAGCATGTCCTGTCCTCTTCCCTGGTGCTGCCCTTCCACCTCTGCCCAGGAGGCTGCAGGGCCCATGGAGGTCCTCTGGGGCAAGGGATTGGGCCCAAGCCTGAGGGAGGCCAGTCTTTCCTTGCTTGGGCCTGCTTGTGGGCTCTCTTGCACCCGTTAATGGTGGGTTTTGTAGTGTTACAAAAGGCGTCTAATGCAGCTTTCTCTTTCCTCTGCAGAAGGCCATTGCCCAAAGACATCGGACACGTGTTGGGCCAGCACCTGAAGAAGGTAAATGAATCTCCACACACTGGGGATGCAGAAAGTGTCCCCGGAGCTGACTTTTCACTTAGTAGCTTTATCGTTTGTGCCCGAGGAAGACTTCCCAGGCCTTCTAGCTGTGTTTGCTGTGCCTTGCAGGCCCTTTTCACTTTGCCTCAGTAGGCAGGCCCTGACTGACTCCAGCTACAAAAGCTGAGGTGGTTGAAACCTTGGGTTTGGGTATTGTTTAGCGGGCTTTGTTGAGAGAGGCTGTTAATTTAGTCTCTCTTTTTCATTCTCTTCCAGAGGACATCATTACAGAAGAGCTTGAATGAGCTGGAAGTGCCTTGCAAGAATGGGCTGTATGTCAAGAACCTGTAGCTGTAGCTGTAGACGACCACTTCATTGATGGCTTGATGGAGCACATGCTAACCGTGACTGTCTCCATAGGTGAAAGTCTATGGAGTTGAACAACAAAGTTTACCAGTGCCTCTTGGCTTGTTAATGGATGGACTTTCTACCAGCTGGAGATCTGCTGGCCTTGATACTGGAATGCTGATTCCCAGAGGGCAGCCCTTTCTCATACATCTGCCCTCCCTCCCTCTCCCTTGGCCATAATAAGAAATTTTTCATTTGCTTCCAGAATGCTGCCCCTTTGCCTTCCAATAAACCAATCTTTGATCAGTATAACTGAGTTTGAATCCTAAGACTGTGTGTGCATACCCTGTACATTTGGGTATTGGGTTTGGGTATTGTTTAATGGGCTTTGTTGAGAGAGGCTGTTAATTCAGTCTCTCTTTTTCATTCTCTTCCAGAAGACATAATAATAGAAGAGCTTGAATGAGCATGGTGTGGTAAAAGAGAGTCGGGGAGAACAAGGGAGACATAGACTCGCCGGAAAAAGCCACAGAAGAGCTCTAAGGCTGAAAACCACCAAGCGGCGTTGAGAGAGACTGTCCCGCAGCGGCACAGTGGAGGTGGCAAGAGGAGTCCAGCATGAAAAAGGGGGCACCCCTGACCGCGAAACACCTGAAAACAACTTGATATACAACTTGGTATCTGAAGCAGGGAATGTTAGAAAAGAAGCAAGGAACTTAAAGCACACCCACTGAATTGCAGGCCGGGGTGCAGAGGTGGGAGGAGCTACTTGTTTGGGGCACCATGTAGAAAGAACTGATGTAGCCACAGGAGCATCTGAAGCTATTGCGCCTGTAGAAAAACTCAGGAGTGGCACGAAGAGGACAACTGTGCTGTGTCTGTGATATTTTCGCAGAGACTCATACATCTGAGCCATAATGGACTTCTGACTTAGCCATAAGTAACTTCTGGGGATGAAAGTCATTCTGACATGACGCTTTAAATCAAAATAAAAAGGAGAGACACATTTATATTTTCGTGTCAGATTACAGCTGGATTAAGTCACCAGGTCACTTGTGCCTGGAGCACACACTTCAAATCTTTCGTATCTAAAATTCAGCCAGCGGGGAAAGCTTCTTCCATCTGAGTACCTTTGATGTTCTGAACATTAATCTTTGGAGAACACTGCAAAACACAGTTTCTGCAAACAAAACGAACTCCTTTGCTCGCACAACTTTGATGGCATACTTTGGCATTGAGCATTTAAGGTCTGTAGGCTACTTATTAGGAAATTCTCCTTCATTGCTGATACTGGTCAACCAAGGCTGTAATCCTTTACCCACACCTGGGGGTACAACCCAGTGGATCTTACTTCTAAGCAGACATTTTGTTTTCTCACAAAATTGCTTGCCTGTGCTAGGTTATTAGCATTCTAGCAATGAGGGTGAAAATGTATTCTGCCAAGTTGCCAAGTTATGCGGAGATTATTTTTACAACAGCAAGAAGCGTCAAAATAAGCATCACTTCATCATCACCATGGAGCACTGATTGAAAGTATCACTTTAGGTGAGAAATCACAGGCCTAGCTCATTATCAGCTGGAGATGCGCATTAACAGTATTGTTTCACATTAAAGCAATCTAGACAAAATAACAATGCGTGTGACATGGCTGTAATTAAATCATACTCCAGGGTAGAGATAATAGCAAATTATAAAATGGCTTGAAAAAGTGGCAACAATTACTCTTGGGGGGTCCTTCTTTACGAGAGTTTATAGACTTTTAAGACTTGGCAGTAAAGTCTCAGTTTGAAATAACTGTGAAAGATCAAAGCAAACAAAGGATCTGACTCATTAGGCAGTTTTAGTCTTATCTGCCATAAATCTCTTTGTCAGAGTTACTACACTTGCAACCTTAATCCTTTTCTGCTGAAACCAGAGGATTTTTTTTAAAAAAGACATAAATCACGACATTATCCCTTAGACCCCCACATGCAAGAAGTCATTCAATTACATACATCGAATTTGCATTTATAGTTAATTAATTTTGGTGAGCGAGCTGCAATTCAGAACACCAAAAAGAAATGCTTTGCCTCCTTCCATGCCCACCGAAAGTTCCAGGCCCCACCCACCACTGCTGCCGCCGCAAAGGTAGGAAGGTTTTGCGCTTGCGCAACAACCAAGTGCCTGGGCCCTGGGTGCTTCTGAAGTCTTGCCCTGTTGCAGGGCTGGGAAGGACAAGGGCATAAAAGAATTGGCACTTGCCTTTCCACCTAATCAGCCTTTTCTTAGGAACTGGTTGTTGGGGATGTGGGAGAGAATAGTAGAATTATAGAGTTGAAAGGAGACTCTTGAGAGTCTCATGGACTGCAAGAAGATCAAACCTATCCATTCTGAAGGAAATCAGCCCTGAGTGCTCACTGGAAGGACAGATCCTGAAGCTGAGGCTCCAATACTTTGGCCACCTCATGAGAAGAGAAGACTCCCTGGAAAAGACCCTGATGTTGGGAAAGATGGAGGGCACAAGGAGAAGGGGACGACAGAGGACGAGATGGTTGGACAGTGTTCTCGAAGCTACCAACATGAGTCTGACCAAACTGTGGGAGGCAGTGGAAGACAGGAGTGCCTGGTGTGCTCTGGTCCATGGGGTCACAAAGAGTCGGACACGACTAAATGACTAAACAACAACAACAACAAAGAGTTGGAAGGGACCACAAGAACCATCGCAAGATTGGGGAGGGAAAGATGCTAGTACTACATACCATTGAGTACCGCCAGAAAAAAAGCACTTGTGCATATGATGGCAGACTTAGTCACTGGTAATGCATCCCATTGACTTAATTGGGACAGTCATATCTAAATTTTTGCTAGACTGTGCCCAGAGTATTTATCGCTTTACAAATGTGATAAAGCGGGAACAGGGAGATTATGTCAGGCAACTCACTTACAGACTGATGTATCAATATCGTTCCGTGGGATTTCTTCACCGGCAACTTAAATTAATCTATATCTGAGGAAGACTTTACAGGCTACCTTGGCTCTGCCATTTCATTGTGGGAAATTAAGCCCACCTAATAACACTTTCATAAGAGAGAGCAATGAATAAAGGCTCGCGCTGAAAGGGAAGGCAAGGCAAGGCTCGGGAGAAAAGAGGAAAACTTACAAGTAATAAAAAATTCCATACCGCATTGCTTCGAAAATATGAGAAAACAATTCAGTGCTTGTTCTTCGTAGGCTCTTCTCCGGAGACAAGCTTTTTGTAAATTACACTGTTCGGATGATATAAAAGTATTTCATGTAGCGGTAAGCTGGCAGCCATGCAAGAGCTGACTTATTAATATTGCATGGTGCAAGGATAATTTAAGAAGCAAGCGCACTGTTGTGTAGCTTTAACGCTGTGTCACTTGCTAGCGCCTCTGACAAGTACTGAAACATACAGGAACAGCTGGCCCAGTCTTGCTAGGGTCAACAAAGAGTTGTGCAACTTCAGGTCTTGTGGGCTCATATAGGCTGTGTTGGCTCACCATGTCACACTAAACTATGGCTTTGCAGTACATCTGAACAGGGCCTCAGTGCTACTGTCAGGCTGCTGCCAGTGACTCCCGGCCGGTTGCCCAGGAACATACAAAGACAAGGAAATGAGTCTTACCGTCCGCTTTTTATTCAGTATTTACAGAGAGAGGCTAGAGAACGCAGCCTCTTGGATAATGGCGTTGTCCTGAGTGAATCTCCAGCCTCTCTCTGTCTCTCAAACTTCCTCATTTGTCATTCTCCTCGTCTCTCCTACAGGTGCTGCTGAGTGCCCTTTCCCTTTGAGCTCTTTGCTCTCCTACTTTCTTTCTTTTAAAAATATTTTTAATTAATTTCTTCAACAAATATAACAAAAATAAACAACAAACACAACAACAACAACAAAAACCCCTATAGATAAAAGCCATATCAAATCCATAAAATGGGATTCTCCGAATCCCGTGACTTTCCTCCCCCCAAGTGGCCCAGTGGAGTGAAAATCCAAAGACTTTGATTCCACTTTGAGCCAGAAACTCAGTGCCGCTTCCCATTTTACATTGAAATAGAACCTGCTGGCTTCTTTAGCAGATAGCCCTTTCAGACAGGCAAACACCGCACGACACCTCAGCCATTAGCAAGCAGTGATGAAAGGGATATTTGAGAAGGACAGTTGTAGAGGCAAGTGCAGCCGACATACATGTGCTGCCATCCAACAGCCGAAGAGACAGATTTGGCTAGTTTGCAATGTCCAAAACCACAATGATTACTTATTAATCCACCTCTTCTTTATTTCATTTCTTTTTTTGACCTCAGCCATTTCTAAATTCTCTGCTTGTGGGGATACACACACACACACACACACACACACACACAGTGGTACCTCGGGTTACAAACTCCACTAACCGAGAAGTAGTACCTCGGGTTGCGAACTTTGCCCCAGGGTGAGAACGGAAATCGTGCAGCAGCAGAGTGGCGGCAGTGGGAGACCCCATTAGTGAAAGTGCGCCTCAGGATAAGAACGATTTCGGGTTAAGAACAGACCTCCGGAACGAATTAAGTTCGTAACCCGAGGTACCACTCTATATATGGTAGCTACGATCAAATACACTCCGCTCCTCCCTGGAGACGACAGGCATGTTTCCCCTAACATTCGTTATCTTGCTCAAATTCAGCAGAACCAAACGAACATTTCCCCCAACATGCCGCAGTTCCAATGAAGCAATTTATCAACTGCTCGGGACTCTCTCACAATCGCCCGATCCTGAATTTCATAGTTATCTGTGGTGTCAGAAGCTGCTAATGGCCCATAAAATTTAGCAACTTCTCCATAAGCTGTTGGTTAATGAAAAATCGGTTAAATTGTTCACAGATCACTTGCAGCGGTGCCCTTTTGATTTGTTCTAGCATTGCCTTGGCAAAGGTTACATTAACTGAGAAGGAGGAGGAAAGAATATAGACAGGGTGGGGAGCTTCTTTGCCCTCAAGAGATGCTTGGATTTTCATTATTATTTTAGTTCTCGTGGATGCTCTGCTTAGCTCTGAGTGTAACCGGGGGAAACCACCAAAACGTTGGAAATACAACGAGAATTTTGTTTGCATTTCCTTGTACAGAGTGTATGGTGGCTCTCAAACAACTTTTCCCCCAGGGTAAACCAAACACAACCACTATCCTGTGTTGGAAAAACAAAGGATTTTCTTTAGTCCTGATAGCCATGTAAGTTTGCAATGAAAGCTAAAAGTCTCCAATAGAAAAGAAGTGTCAACAAGCTACCTCATTTGCAAAGTAGGCTGGCTCTAATTCAGGGGAGGACAGGGCAGAAAGTGGAGGCCCACAGTAGGTGGAACTAGAGCCAAGGATGGGCAGAACCATCTCATTCTTGTTTTGTCCCCATTCTCATCCCTGCTGAGTTCTAGAGAGGGCTGAGCTTGGCGGGGCAGCGTCCCACTGCTCTAATGAGCAAAATTCCCTTATACTGGGGCAGGAGAGCTAAAAGCAATGCCAATATACTTCTGGCAACCAATGTGTTCCTTTGGTTTCAGATAGTACATGGGTCGATGGGTTCAAAAGAGAGCCAGTGTGGTGTGGTGGTTAAGAGCGGTAGACTTGTAATCTGGTGCCAATATACTTCTGGCAACCAATGTGTTCCTTTGGTTTCAGATAGTACATGGGTCGATGGGTTCAAAAGAGAGCCAGTGTGGTGTGGTGGTTAAGAGCGGTAGACTTGTAATCTGGTGAACCGGGTTCGCGTCCCCGCTCCTCCACATGCAGCTGCTGGGTGACCTTGGGCTAGTCACACTTCTCTGAAGTCTCTCTCACCTCACAGAGTGTTTGTTGTGGGGAGGAAGGGAAAGGAGAATGTTAGCTGCTTTGAGACTCCTTTGGGTAGTGATAAAGCGGGATATCAAATCCAAACTCTCTTCTTCTTCTTCTAAAAAGCCTGGGACACCAATTTTCACAGCCCTCTATGGTGGCTCATTTACACCCTCTATTGTGTGGGCTGGGTAGTCCCTCCCCTTACCTGGCCAATCCCTTGGCAACGCCTCCCCCAGGCGGGATTGGACAGTTAACTGGGGTAGGCGGAGACCCCAGGTATCCCTTCTGGGGGAGGGCGCAGCCAGCCGAACTACCAGGTGTCACCCAGGAATTCAGGCGGCTGCGCACGACCACGCAAACGTCTCCCCCCATTTGATGTGGGGAGCAGTCATTACCAGAAATAATGTCTTTAGCATTAACCCACACACAAAAAGGTTTTGTATAAAAATTTCTCAGCTACATTATCACCAATAGTCTTATTTCTTCTTTAGCTAAAAAAAACCCGTTTTATTTTGCTTTCCAGATGAGCATCTTAGTGCCTCCTAGACATGGTGCTTAGGTGTGTTCATGCTGCTTTGGGAAAAGCCAGGACAGAAAACTGTTGTGCGCGATTAGATTGATCACTATGGAAACTAAACGAGACCCAACCATTATGATGCAACAGCTGCTGTTATTGTTATTGTGAAGTGTGTGTAGCCTCTCCGCTTTCCTTGCAGGTGGCCATGATGCAAGTTGTAGCTTATCATCTAGCAACATTTAGAAAGGCACAGATCAGCTACCCCTGCCAAAATGGTCAGCGTCAGCCCTTGGAATAAGGCTTCAAAACAGACCATCAATGGAGAGGGCAGTTGATTAAGCTATTTTTAAGACTGATCTTCTAAGCACACTGGAGAGGCCATGAGACTTTGTAAACATGCTTAGAATCACACTGCACATGTCCCTCCTATATATTGACTCAAATACAGACAGCTAACTTCATCACTTCCCAGCCCTTAGGCCCTGGCTGCACTCACACAAAATTATATAAAACTTTTCAGAAACGCTGGCCTTCTCCCCATTTATTCCCCTACTGTAGCCGAGCAACAATATTTATTTCACTTTTCTGAAGAGCACGGCACATACAGCGCCTTAGGCATCTTTACTCTGCTTTGAGAAAGGCCACAGTAGAAAAACCATTTTATGTGAATCTTGGCTGTTGAAAAGTAAGACACAGTTTAGCTGGCAAAGTGCAGCAGAACTTGTTAAATTGTGGCGCAGTTGCCCTGGCAGCCCCTGTCATGGTCCAGAGGAGGTTTTGCCTTTTTGCAAATCAGTACGTGACCATGAATAGGTGAAGACTGGCCACAACTTTATTGGCTAAAGGTAAAGGCAAAGGACCCCTGAAAGTTAAGTCCAGTCACGAACGACTCGGGTTGCGGCGCTCATCTTGCTTTAACTGGCCGAGGGAGCCGACATATGTCCGCAGACAATTTTCCCAGGTCATGTAGCCAGCATGACTAAGCCGCTTCTGGCGAAACTAGAGCAGCACACGGAAACACTGTTTACCTTCCCGCCGGAGTGGTACCTAGTTTATCTATTTATTGCATACAGCTGATGTGATTTCAAACTGCTAGGTTGGCAGGATCTGGGACTGAACAACGGGAGCTCAGCCCATCACGGGGATTCGAACTGCTGACCTTCTGATCGGCAAGCCCAAGGCTCAGTGGTTTATACCACAGCGCCACCCACATCAATAAACCCAACATGGCCCTGTGTGCCAATCCTGCGTTGATGACCCAGCATGGTGCAGAAACCATGCAGCTGGGACTACTGGCAACTTGTGATGGCTACTGGCCATCCTGCCCCACTCAAGCTAGAACCAGTGACTGTTCACCTCTCATGGCCCCATAAGGGCCTTTATACATAAAATCCTACCCAATGCAATTTCAGCCAAGTTGTGACAACGAGACACCTAACAGTCCCACATGCAGATATCCCCAACCTCCTCAGTCTTGCCACTTAGAACCTGTTGAAAAGAGTTTGAACGGCAGTTCTAATCCCATGAGTCACAATTATTCCTATTTTACATATGGCAAATTGAGGCTGAGTGGTTGTGACACTCTAGCACCAACAGAGGGCAAATATGTGCATTATCTATCACCATACTCTTCAAGATGATGGGATGTGACGACCCATGGCTTTTGCGAGAATCCAGGGTGTTTATAGATATATTTCTCTAATATAAACTCACTTGGAACAAAGTGAGTTTCTCAGCTTTGGATGCTGAGAAAGACTTCCAAGTCCACAGCTGGGTAACACCTTAATTAGGACCAACCAAATATATATATATATATATATATGTAACAACAATGGGAAAAGTTTTCGAAGAGGGGCTTTTGAAACATTAGGCTATATGTCGTAATCATGTGGTAGACTTGTAGACTCGGGTCCAAAATGGAGTTTGCAGGCAAAATGAATTCCTCCCAGGTGCTACCGATTCTGAGATGAAGAAGCAATGGTTCCTTTCCCCATTGTTGAGAAATCAAAGTCTGGCTTGTAACCCAGCTCCATAACATGCCTAGGCAGACAAAGCAAAATAATGGAAAATATGGTGGTCTTCAATTTAGGGGGTTTTGTGGGTAGTAGTCTAGGTAGAAAAGAGTCAGATTGTGTAATATTACCTAGGGATTGCAGGTGTCTCCCTCAAACTGCAAAGTTCATTTTCAGGTGGTCATAGATATTCTGCTTCTGGTTGTAGATTCTGGTCTAAACGGCTATTTTTGGTATTCTTCAAGACACTCAAATCTTCCTTGATGCAGGTGGATGGTAGTTAAAATGCTGGGCTCATGGGAGTCACCCAAGGTCACAAACTGAGAACCAGTAAGAAGAGAAGACTGGAGCCCCCCAAAGACCAAATCACTCAACTTGTGCAATATGTCAGTCAAATCCAACATTCTAAGAGAGGACTAACTGCCTCTATGTGAAAGTCAGTTTGGTCCGTTGGTCGGTTAGGCTGATCCTGATAGTGTTAATAGTAAATGCTCTGATGGAGTCTTTTTAGGACTCACTAATATCTAATGCATAGTTTATATCTTTTGTAACCTAAGTACGTACTCAATGAATCTGACAGTAAACTGGTTTATATTGTTATCATTCAGAGTCATGTGTTTTTTTTTTTCTTTTAAGAGGGACAAAAGAGATTAACAACCGAGAAGGCAGGAAGGCAGAAGACATAATTATTAAAAAGGACTCAAATGAGTCAGCAATCCGCTTGCTCCTGTGTAAATTTAAATAAGGAAACATTTAACCCTGCTATATTATATATAAATGTTCCTACATAACTGACCCAGCAGTCAATATCCGTTTTACAGAAGGTAACCTACCAATCAATAAATATTTATTGTTTGGGAGTACAAAAGAAAAAGTGTTCGAAACAAAGACCAAAAAAAAATGAGTAACTGGCTTGGCCAATTCTCGTTTAATGGAAGATTAATAGCTAAAAAAATCCTTAGTAGAAACTTTCAGTGATCACTATTGAAGATGTATGCTAATAAGGTAAAGGTAAAGGACCCCTGGACGGATTAAGTCCAGTCAAAGGTGACTATGGAGTTGCAGCGGTCATCTCACTTTCAGCCGGTGTTTGTCCACAGACATCTTTCTGTGTCATGTGGCCAGCAGGACTAAACCGCTTCTGGGACAACGGGACACTGTGACAGAAACCGGAGCGCACAGAAACACTGTTTACCTTCCTGCCACAGCAGCACCTATTTATCTGTGACAGAAACCGGAGTGCACTCGCACTGGCGTGCTTTCGAACTGCTAGGCTGGCAGAAGCCGGCACAGAGCAATGGGAGCTCACCACCATCGCACGGATTCGAACCGCCGACCTTCCGATCGGCGAGCCCAAGAGGCTCGGTGGTTTAGACCTCAGTGCCACCCGCTCCAGTATACTAATGAGGCAGTGTGACAAGTGCCAAGGGAAAAAGGCATCCAGATTTGACTGCTGCAAAGCGCTGAACGAGGGGCTACCCTTTGAGAAAAGTCCAACAACCCGCATCTCCATTTCACGGCAGTCAATGTTGGGGGCGGAGGTGATCTGGAGCAGCGGAGCAGGAAATTGACAAGGCTGTGTGTGCAATCTTTGTCCCTCTGAAATTCTCTCCCCCTCCCCCTGGCTGTAGGGTGTGTCTGGAAGGATAAAGATGCATATGGAAGGGAGAGGATGTGGGTAAGGTATTAATATGTGTGGGTGAAGAATGGCAGGGTATTAATATGTGCCTGCACACACACACACACACAGAGAGAGAGAGAGAGAGAGAGAGAGAAGGAGAGAGAGAGAGTGAGAGAGAGAGAGAGAGAGAACTATTTCTCCATTTCAAATGGGTCACTTCCCATGCTGTGGTGAGGTGAAGCAGCAATCTCTGGGGTGGGGGGCAGGATGGGGCATTTCATGAATTCCTGGGTATCATCATCACCACCACCTGTTTATTTGTATGCCACTTTCCCACAAAATTGTGCCCAAAGTGGCTCACAAAATCTCGTGTGATCAATTAAGTACAACGGCTCAAAAAATGCATATTAGAAACAATTAGAAATAATAATATCGAACAATAAAAAAACAATAACAATCCATGCACGGATGTCACAAGAAACAAAAACTTGGATCTGTAAATTAATTAAAGGGAGGAACTGGTGCTGTTTTGCATCGCAGGTGTAACATGTAGCTAAGCAATGAGACACTTTTTAAAAACCTGGACGTCATTGT
Organism: Lacerta viridis; assembly: GCA_900245905.1. Classification (NCBI taxonomy): domain Eukaryota; kingdom Metazoa; phylum Chordata; class Lepidosauria; order Squamata; family Lacertidae; genus Lacerta; species Lacerta viridis. Next base: position 275,051 of record OFHU01004443.1, read on the forward strand.
TACAGGTAAGCAGGGAGTTATTGCCAGTATTTTGGTTGAATGCCGTTTTTTGACTTTAAAAAAGAACCACACCACCAGAAAGCTTTAGAAAAAGAACCGCTGTGCATCAGATATGGTTATTTTGCTTCAGGACTACAAAACTGTGAATATAGCTCCACTTACTGGCAAAAATCATGAGGGGAAAATGTAACATCAGAAAGCCACGTCTTCCTTTAATTAAGATTTCTTTGCTGTGTTTGGCTTTGGTACAGCATAATACTGGTACAACTTTTGTTTCATGTATCTTTTGATTCGAGAAAATATATAATTAAAATTATTCCAGGAATCACAGATAAAACCTCCTGCCTGACTGCCGGGATCCGATTGCTACAGAAATAGGAAGTCTAGGACAACATAAAGATATGCCAAGGTAGGATATTCATGCCAGTTTGGCACCACCATTGTGGCAATGTTACCAAGTGCAGGGGTTGGGAGAGAGATACAATTTGGTTTTCATTTTAATGAGAAACTACCTGAAACAATGCGGGTGGCGCTGTGGGTTAAATCACAGAGCCTAGGGCTTGCTGATCAGAAGGTCGGCGGTTCAAATCCCCGTGACGGTTCGTGCAACCTAGCAGTTTGAAAGCACACCAGTGCAAGTAGATAAATAGGTACTGCTCCGGCGGGAAGGTAAATGGCGTTTCTGTGCGCTGCTCTGGTTCGCCAGAAGCGGCTTAGTCATGCTGGCCACATGACCCGGAAGCTGTACGCCGGCTCCCTCAGCCAGTAACGCGAGATGAGCGCTGCAACCCCAGAGTCGGACACGACTGGACCTAATGGTCAGGGGTCCCTTTACCTTTAGCTTTACCTGATTTGCACCAGCGGCGTAGCTAGCCGCTCAGGTGCCCAGTGCGGCACGAGTGTCCTGCAGCCAGGGGCAGGGCACACTGCGTGAAGCCTCTCCGCCGTCCCCCCCTCAGTTGTAGGGCAGCTGAGGGAGAGGCGGTGGGCAAACACAAGCCCCATGCTGCCATTTATCTGAGACAAAGATTGGTGGGGCAGTGCTCTGTTTACCCCAAAGGACCAACTTCCACTGTTAGCGCCCCCTTCCCAACACAAAGCTGGGCAACAGCATCCATCAGGTGCTAATTCAGAAGGGAAGAAGAAGAAGAAGAAGAGGAGGAGGAGGAGGAGGAGGAGGAGGAGGAGGAGGAGTTTGGATTTGATATCCCTGCTTTATCACTACCCGAAGGAGTCTCAAAGCGGCTAACATTCTCCTTTCCCTTCCTCCCCCACAACAAACACTCTGTGAGGTGAGTGGGGCTGAGAGACTTCAAAGAAGTGTGACTAGCCCAAGGTCACCCAGCAGCTGCATGTGGAGGAGCAGGGATGCGAACCCGGTTCACCAGATTACGAGTCTACCACTCTTAACCACTACACCACACTGGATCAGTACAGGATCAGAACAAAGACTATGTAGCCCATCATCCTGCTCCCATGGTGGCCAATCAGTTGCCTCTGGGAAGCGCCAAAGCAGGCCAGGAGTGCAAAACTACTTGCCTGCAGTTTGCCTCCCAGAAGCTGGTATTCAGCAGCATAGTGCCTCTGATAACTGAGAGTTGGAACAATCTAAGCCCCACTCCCCCGAATGCACATCTAGAATACAAGTTTTCGGGAGCTGTTACTGTCAGGAAATTGAAAATGAAGTTTTGCCTGTAGGGAAACTTTTGACAGCACGCTGTCAAAGACACATCCCTGCTAGGGCGATCTCTTGGCTACGGCGGAGTAGACGATGGGATGTTGGGATTTTATCAGGACGCAAAGGCAAATATGTGTCTTATGAAATGGAAATAGGAGGCTCCTATTTCAAATGTCAGTCCCAAGGTTTCCGCTGCAAGCATTTAATAAGGGGAATGCTAATTAAATTAGGGGGACTTTGTCTGTGGCACTTCTCTAGTTTAATATAGTCAAGTTTCCCCCTGTGCGCTGTTTTCTTCTGTGCTCAGCATTAATAAAGGTGCAGTAGCCCACTGAATCCTACCTTCCCATGCAAAATCTTGCAGTTGATCTTTCCCTGTGGGTTCCCACTTGCTGAGAGCTGTAGGGAATCAGGAAGCTGCTTAGCTCAGTGCTGCCTACCCTGAGTGCCAGTGGCTTTCAAGGTCTCGGACTGGTGTCTCCCCTAGGTCTAGCTCAAAAGGTAAAGGACCCCTGGGCGGTTAAGTCCAGTCAAAGGCAACTATGGGGTTGCGGCGCTCATCTCACTTTCAGGCCAAGGGAGCTGGCGTTTGTCATGACGGAAGCCAGAGCCCACGGAAACACCATTTACCTTCCCGCCTTCCCTTCCCGCCACAGCGGTACCTATTTATCTACTTGCACTGGTGTGCTTTGGAACTGCTAGGTTGGCAGGAGTTGGGACAGAGCAACGGGAGCTCATCCTGTTGCGGGGATTTGAACCACTGACTTTCCAATCAGCGAGCTCAATTGGCTCGGTGGTTTAGACCACAGCACCACCCGCGTCCCTCTTCCCCAGGTCTACTGTACATGGATACGCCAGGGGTTGAAAAAGGGACTTTTTTGCACACAAAGTGTATGCTCCATCACTGAGCTGCATGACGGTTTTGAGCTCCTGTATGTGTCAAGAATTGGACTCCACAGTCATCTACAGACACACTGTTAAAACCGTGTTTATGGAAGACAATCCTACTTGGCTATGAGTGATAAGGAGGAGGAGGAGGAGGAGGAGGAGGAGGAGGAGGAGGAGGAGGAGAAGAAGAAGCTCCCCTTGCCCATGTTCTGTCAATTTACAGGAGCTCCAGGGCCAGAACACAGCCAGCAGGGTCCAACCCACTTCCCTCTCCACATACTGAGAATGTGTTTATGTGGTAGAAGTTCTTGTAAGCAGATCTTTTAAACAGAATAGAAGCTGAGCGTTGGCAAATTCCAGCAAGCATCATGGCGACAGCGCCATATTTTCATCCCACAACAGGAACGAGTGTCTGCATGATTTGCATTCTTGATTTAGATTCGCCGTTTGAGAAAGTGAGTAGCTACAGCTGTAGGTGACAGAGGACAACCAATGTCAAGCCCCAATTTCCAGGCAAACTCTTAATCGGCGGCTTCATTACATGTGACTCAAAGAGTTCCTTTAACAGAGCGGGGACACTTGTGAAGGAGAGGCACAGCCGCCAAGCTCTGAAAGCAACGTTTCATTTGCTAAAAATGCAGAGAAGTTCTAATTATCACTAAGGAGGGATGTGAAACAGATCACAACAATGGAATCATTCTATAGGCTGAACACAATCAGAAGAAAATGCCCCCAGGAAGACACATCATTAAGATTCCATCCCTGGAAGCCTGTCACATTAAACTGCCACATTGCTGAAAAATGACAACTAATGAGTCATTTGGAAATAACAACAAATACCAATGTCACAGTAAACTGAGAAGAAAGAAAGGAGATTGTGAACATCTTGCTTGAGAATCACAGATATGGCCATAAGTGCTATTCCAGAAAGGGGCAAGGAGTTGTATACATTTGAAGGCTTGTTTTGAGGAAGGCCAACAGCTTGAAGTTTTTCGCTCAGTATACGGAGAGCCAGTGCAATGTATTGATGAAAATGTTGACCTAGTCTATGTGCAACCTTACTGACTGACCTTAGTCCAATCTAACCTGCCTTAAAGGATTGTTGTAAAGGTAGATGGAGATGCTCCGCATGCCATCATGAGGTCTTCATAGGAAAAGTGGGGTAGGATATAATTAGTTAACAAAATAACCCATGAACGTCCCAGACAGATACTGTATTGTATGGTCCTGTTGTGAGAACACGTTGTGAGACCCTAGAAATATTAATACAAAATGTATGTGTGTCAAAAGAGCATCGGTGGGACTTTAGCATAATGTATAGCATCCAGGTGGCTGTCATCACATGCATAAAAAGTCTTTTCTGCTCCCTTGGAATATCAGCACCTACAGTTCCTAATAGAAAAGCCTCTGGTTGTGTGTGTGTGTGTGTGTTTACAAAAGTTAATTTAAACATTTTTTTCATCTCATTATATATCATTTCCCAGAATGCTTTTATTACCTTACAAGACGACCACATATGATAAAAGGTGCCGCAAATGAACATTTCTCATGCCCTCCAACACTGTGTGTGTGTGTGTGTGTGTGTGACAGAAACAACATTCATATTTTATGACTGAAAGGAACTAAAGTCTCTGTGGCGATCACACAGAGCCCCCGGTCGTTCCACGGACTATTGACCTTGTGCCACCACTAATCCGCTGCCACCAACCAGGTTCTCCCCGGTAATATATTCAGACTCAGTCTGGTTGTAACGTATTAACAAAGAATCCAGTTTATTGTGAACGCAGACAAGTTTTAAATACTTTGAAACACTGTAAACCGATTCACTCTCCCCCCGCCCCCCGTCTCTAACCCACTCTGACTCCTATGCCTTCCACCCACAAGAAACCAACCGAACCAACTAACCAACTGAACTAACTGCCAAAACCCTGTGCTGAGCCTTAAACACAGTTAGACTCCGCCTCTGGGCTTTCTTATTGGTCAGCCTATTAACCCTTTCTCTCTCACCCCCAGTACGACATCTCCATAATGAGTGGGCAAACGCCACAGTCTCTCTCATCTTCTCCCTTCACATTTCCCACAACAGCAGCTTCAACTAGGCCTGAGCTGCTACTCACTAATAAAGATGTGAAACAAAGACCAGCACCTTACGACCCATTTTCCCAATTAGTCAAGGAACCAACATCTGGTCCTCTCCTGTGGCCGAAATATTCCACCCGCAACTTACAGCCCTAAATTCAACTGCTTGAGGGATGTCCCCTGATTTCTATTATCAACCTAAGTTTCTTCTTTCTTCTCTACAGTGATACCTCGGGTTACATACGCTTCAGGTTACAGACTCCGCTAACCCAGAAATAATGCTTCAGGTTAAGAACTTTGCTTCAGGGTGTGATATAGACACATTATAACGGCTTTCTGGGGTGGGAGCCCAGAAATCCAGGAACAAAGATTTTGGGAATTACAATTAAAATTTGATTTCAAGACTGAAATGGAGATGCTGGATCGCAATGTATCATATTTTTTGAAGAGCTCTGCAAGGATGCTTTGGGACAAGGTTTTGGTTCTGAGATACAAAGTAAAAGATGACATTCTGGACAATGGTTTTGGAAAGGGATGGGGGGAAATCCGGTGGGTGATTGCGAGGGGAGAAAAAATGGCAAGGAGAGGGGTAGGGTGAAAATTTTTGATGTTTAATCAGGAAGGCTTATCACGGTACCCCGAAGTCAGAGAGTGAAAAATTGATTCGGAATAGAGAAGAAATACTTGGATTGTTTTTATGAAGGATATTAGTTTAATTTTTTATAAGGTAAGAATTAGAAATACTAGCAGCAGTCTTAGTGGAATAAGAGATAGATAAGGTTATAAGAAGTTAAGATTTGTATTAAGAAGTTGTTTTTTGATATTTAGATGATAAATGACATAAGATTTAGAGATGAAGATTATGAATTTAGGTGAAGGAATTGTTAAAATTGATAGAATGTTACTAAAGTAAACTAGAACTGAAAGCAGAGGAGAGAACGGGGGAAGTCCCCTTAATTAGATTGGAAATAAGATTATAACTAAACTGATGGAGTGTTGGTGTTCCGGTGTGTAGGTATGTATTTTCTTTTATTTTTGTCTTTTTGTTGTATTTGTTATTTCTTTGTTGTGTTTGTATTTGTCTGATGTGGAAAACCATTAAATTTTCTTGATAAAAAAAAAGAACTTTGCTTCAGGATAAGAACAGAAATCGTGCTCTGGCGGCGCAGCGGCAGCGGGAGGCCCCATTAGCTAAAGTGGTGCTTCAGGTTAAGAACAGTTTCAGGACCTCCGGAACGAATTAAGTTCTTAACCTGAGGTACCACTGTATAACCAAATGAGTGGTATATTCCCAAAGAGCTTTCCTGTGTAACGTGAGGTACAACTGTACTATTAGGCAGAGCGAGGCAGACACCTGCCTCAGGTGGCTGATCTTGACAGTCACGGTTGCCTCAATTTTGACAGCCACTTGCTACTTATTTACTTTCTCGTTATTGTATATTTATAGCCAAGGAAGAGGAGACACGCTTGTGGGATTCTCTTCCTCGGATGCCAAAATGACCCGGCCAGCCTTGAATGCAAGTACTTCAACTCGGAGGGGAGTCATTTGTTGTGCCGCCTCAGGCAGAAAAATGTCTTGGGCTGGCCTCAGTTGCCTCAAACTGATGTTGCGTGTAGGAGTGAGGGGAGAGGGGAGAATAAGGCATGCGGCTGACAGAAGGTCAGAGAGCTGCCCTTGTAAAATACCACCTCCTCCTCTTGTAAAACTGAGTCACAGCTGCACTCGGGATCTTTGATGGCTGCACCTGCTTCTGCAAACAAAAACGTTTCGGTACAAATCCTAACAGCCTTGTTTTCCGCACCAGAATGAAAAGAAAGTGAGAGGGGAAATTGTTTTTATGCCTCATGGGTGTTCAGAAACCTCAGTTCCTCAGTAAATCACACTGAAGGAAAAGAGTTAGTGAAGAAGAAATTTCAGGGGGAGGAAGGCGGGGGGTGAAGGTGGCTGAAAGAAGTTGACAGCAGTACAAAAGCATTATATATTCAGGATACAAAGAGAACATGTCAGGGTAGGGGAAGAATTATCTAAGCGTATATATGTTTTATTACTCAGGGGCGATAGACAAGGATGAAGTCAGCAAACT